>JAMKCH010022036.1:0-123433 GCA_023653785.1 Ophioderma brevispina
ACAAAAACCATTCGGATCGAATCGGTGGATCGGCCGATACGACAAAAAAAGTATCGGGCATAGGATCGGCATAGGAAACCTGGATCGGTGTTAATCTCTAAACAGTGGGAAACCAAGAGTATTGACTATGCATTTTAGTTATAACAAGAAATGTGTTACAGGTGTACAAGGGTAACACTTTCTGTGCGTTTCTTGATCTAGTTATGCCCTGTTTCTTGCGTGTTAATGGATTCCAAGCGGGGGGTGAGTGTTTTGGGCCCTATAGACCTTTTGCTCAAATCCCCATATAACTGTTTTGTTTTATCAACATTGTGGAGAATGGGGAAATAAAGTTTGATGAACATATTGATCAATCACCCAGCACTCTCTTATAGACTTACTCGTAAGCCAAAAAAGACATTTTTTAGACATGTTTTCAGAAAAAATACACTTTTTCAAAACTATATAAGGAAGAAGAATTTCCAAACTATAGGAGTTTTGAGATTTTTTTCTCTTAAAAAGACACTTTTTTGAGACATTTTTTAGATTTTTTCAGTTTTTCATTTGTTTTCTAGTTTTCCACTTTCTTAGCCAAAGAGGATTGACGCCGCAGGCCTCTAAGTTACTAAACTAGAAAAATTCCTCTTTTCTACTTTTTTATCCTTTGTGTTTAATTTGCTTAAGTTTTATGTCGTTATAGGACAAATCGTCACATAGTAACTCTAGTAAAAATACACCCCAATGAAAAAAATTACACCCACAATGTAAAAATACAGTCAGAATGTCTCTTTATACTTGAAAATACACTCAGAACGTATCTCTTGTAAGTCACACCTACACACATGCGACACATACAGATTTTTGAGTACTGCAGTAAAAGCCAAAAAATCTTTGGATGGAACAATGCTCTGACTTGGGTTGAAGAAAACTTCAATGCTTGGCCATCAGAAAAACAACTCTTAGTTGAATCCAGGAGCGCTGCCATTTTTTGCTATCGGTTGGGCAAAAAATGCGTTTTGTGCTCAAAATTTTTGGGTTCTAAAATGGCAAAAAAAATTGGCAAAATTTGACCAAATTTTTCATATAATTTCATTTTTTTTATTAACCCCCTTAATGATGGACTTTTCACTTCAAATTTTACAGTGAGGAAGATAATGATAACATTGGATAAATTGGTCCAAATATGGGCACCAAAAGTCAATTTTACACTGTTTTGTGTGGGGCACAGTATTTCTCATCGAGCGTAAACACGACTCTAGGAACCACTCATATCACAGTGGACACAGAGATATTGTTGCAACCCTCGCAGTCTTTATTTTGATGTAACTTCAACTTTAGAGATGTCGTACAATCACAATTTTGGCTGTCAATTAATTTTCTAAGAAGTTGTTGTAGGAGGTTCTCAGGATCGTGGTAATTTATGTACGTAAGTATTATTATGAATCCATGTCAACTTACTTGAGTTGTGTGGACGTTTCAGGAACGACTGTTTCTTTCATTCAGCACTGAGATTGAGATGGTGGATATCCAAGTGTGGTTGTTGATTTTTTCAACCCGGAGTTTTGCCGTTGCTTCTCCAAATCCTTGTGGATTTTTTCTCCAACACAGTCATTCATACTGTGTGAACGTGGAAAAGTATTGGCCCTCGTCGCGGTTCATGATAGCGTCCCCCCGCTTACGGATTTCAGTGGCCTCCTTAATCCAGCGTTTATATTTATTTGTGCTCGTGCCTATGACCTTACCCCTGTCCCCAGTCTATTACGTGTGATTATGTTCTACAACGTGATCTGTGATAGCGAGTGGTGGATGGTTGACAACATTGAAATCCGTAAGCGGGCGGACGCCCTATTGAAACCGCGACGAGGGCCAATACTTTATTTCACACTTTATTGAGCGTTGGAGAAAAAATCAACAACCAAACTTGGAATCCACCAGTCTCATCTCCCAAGTGTTGATGAAAGGAACAGTCGTTTCTGAAACGTCCACAACTCAGTAAGTTGACATGGATCAGTAATAATGAACTTACTACATAATCTAAGAAGGGTATCTTTCCAATTAGCAATATCCTGAACAAAAATTTCATGCCTGTCCCTAACAATGTCAATGCCTTAAACGTAACTAGCTAGGGCATGGGTTAGGCTAGTCCCAATAGGTACCCATATTACTTCGTATATAAGGGGACACCCACCCAGGGCTCTTGCTAAGGATTTTTATTTTGTTTAGCAATTTTTGCAACAAGCTATTGCTGTGATCATGGTAATAAGCCAAACGTCACAGATGTATAGGGAAAAATTGCTACCAAATCTTAAAATGACATAGGCAAAATGGCAGAAAATGTGTAGCAAACTTCTATGCTAAACATGTTATCAAGAGCCCTCGGTACCACCCACTGCCATAGGAAAGCAATGGCAAACAAAAATTTCACATTGTCATTGAGTTATGGATGGAGCAAAAATTTTCACCTCATTTTCTCTGAAATGATAAAAGCCTTGCAAGTAAATACTCGCAAATATCCATATTCTATATTGTTGGTTAAAGATCTGCAGGTAATTTTAGCAGTATTATTTTGTGGTTTTAAAGGGGCATTTTTGTGATTTCAGCACCTTTGTTTTATTCAATGATCCTAGATATCCTTGAGAAAAGCTTATTCTCAAAAATTTGAGCCGATCCGATCTTGAGGTTTTGTGTTATGAGCAATTGCATCCTTTACCCCGGTACCCATTTTTTTAACCGCGATGATAAACATTTTAGCTTTCGTTTCAAGATTCATCTCGCGCATCTGAGTTGTTTAGTCAATATTACACTGGTGAAAGTAGGTCATGTGAACTGTTGGGCATACAAGCTTTGTTAAGCATTCTGGCAACACAAAACATGGGACTTCACCGTCTTTGAAATTTTCAGAAATTTCACTTCCTAAAGAGTTGATGAAGATATTTTTGACTATCACTGTTGTATTACTCTAGGGAATACTTTCAAGGTGGGAATTCAGGTAATATTTATTTGTGTTGGTAAGGTGAAAAATTATGAGCAGGTTGAGACGAAACATTTGGTCCTATCAGTTATACACAATTGGCATGACTCCTCCTTTGATTAAGTAATGGACAATGATTATGTACATATTGGAGAGTAATGCTCCGCGGACTAAAACTTTGACCGTGCTACACCGGAATACGCTCACATTATAAAAACGAAATTATTTCATAAGTTTAAACTGTAAGTTTGTACTGTTTTTCGCGGCCGTCAATATGGAGTACCAAAATGGTTAAAATCCTGTGCGCGATAACCGACAGCTGTAGGTGTTTGCACAGTAACAAGCAGAAAAGCACTCATGAGACAAGGGTTTATTCATTAAATTTCGTGTTATAGAGGACTGGGATTTCATTTTCTATGGACTATAGTGAGTGACTTTGAGGCTACCTTGATAGGAGTTTTCAAGACATATTTCTCGGTGTTCAACATAAGATTTGTCTACTCCCAATTTGGCCAGGACACATCCTCACATTAGGTTATGGCTAAGCATAACTCCAAACTTATGTCTTTAAACATGTTGTCATTAACGGATATGAAATTATGCAAAAACCAATGGCCCGAGGACGGGATGATGTGGCTACACGGGAGCTGGTATCGGACGTTGTGGATGGAGACAACGAGTGGGAAATATCCGTAAGCGGGCGAGACGCCATCATGCCCCGCAACGAGGCCATACTTTCTTTCACCCATTTATGAGCTGTTGGAGAAAAAATCAACACCAAACTTGGATATCCACCCGCTCATCTCAGGCTGATGAAAGGGAACAGTCGTTCCTACAACGTCCACAACTCAAGTAAGTGGACATGGACAGTAAAATGAAACTTACACATAATTTCTAAAGTGTATCTTTCAATTTCAATACCCTGAACAAATTTCATGCCTGTCCCTACAATTGTCATGCCTAACTTAACTACTCCTAGGCATTGTTTCAGGCTAGTCCCAACGGTCCGCATATACTAATACTTCATATATAAGGGTACCACCAGGGCTCTTGCTACAATGATTTTTATTTGTTTAGCAATTTTTTGCAACATGCTCTTGCTTTTGATCACTGTTACTGAGCAACTACACAAATGTTAAAGGGAAAAATTGCTACACAAATCTTAAAATGGCATAGCAAATGGCAGAAACGTGTACAAAAACCGCTCCTGCAAACATGTATCAAAGATCCCTGGTTACCACCCACTGCCATAGAAAGTCAATGTCAACAAATTCACATTGTCATTGAGTAAATGGATGGGCAAAAATTTTCACCGGTAACCTCATTTGTCTCCTCTGAAAATGAATAAAAGCCTGCAATAAAGACTCGCAATATCCTATTCCTACAAATATTGTTGGTATAATATATGCAAGGTATTTTACAGTATATTTTGGTGGTTTAAAGGGGCATTTTGTGATTTCAGCACCTTCTGTTTTTAATTCAATGATCCTTATATCCTTGAGAAAAGCTTATTCTCAACATTTGAGCCGAATCTCCCGATCTGCGGTTTTGTTTTATGAGCATCTTGATCCTTTTCCCCCCGGTCCCCATTTTTTAACACGCGGCGATGATTAAACATTTTTAAGCTTTCGTTCAAGATTCATCTCGCTGGCCTTCTGATCTTCTGTTCTAGTCAATATTACAACTTTTGACATTACGTCCATTCCTTTTTGCATACAAGCTGTCCCGTACGCATCTGGCAACACAAAACATGGGACTTCACACGTCTATGAAATTTCATGAAATTTTCACTTTCCTAAAAGAGTGATGAAGATAGTTTTGACTACTTTGTTGCCTTACCCTCTAAGGATCTTTTCAAGTGGAATCAGTAATATTTATTTGTGTGAAGAGTGAAAATTATTGCAGAATGCGAGACGAACATTTGGTCCTATCAGTTATACACAATTTTAGCATGACTCCTTTGATTAGTTAATGGCATAATTTATGTACATATGGAGGAGTCATGCTCAGCAGGACTAAACTTTGACCGTGCTCACACAGGAATCTCTCACATTATAAAACCTAAATTATTTCATTAAGAGTTCAACTGTAAATTTGTCCCTGTTTTTTCGCGGCTGTCCAATATGGAGTTAACCAAAAGGTTAACTCCTTGTGCGCGATAACCGACAGCTGTAGGTGGTTTGCACAGTACCAGCAGAAGCAACTTCATGAGACAAGGGTTTCTTCATTCATGAAGATTCGTGTTTGAGGACTGGGGATTTCATTTTTCTATGGACTCTATGAGTGACTTTGAAGCTGCCTTGATAGGAGTTTTCAAGACATTATTTCCGTGGTCTCCATAAGATTTCCTACTCTCTCCAATTTGGCCAGGACACATCCTCACATAGTTCTGCTAGCACTAACTCCACATTATGTCTTTAACATGGTGTCATTAACGGATGTGGAGTTATGCAAAACCACAGGGAATTTCAGTTGCCCCTGTTACCTACCTCAACTTTGTCGATCTCAAAATCCCTCCAAGTCCATTATCCCTGTTTGCACTAAAATCAAACACACTTGAGTCCTATATAATTGAGTACCATATGGGAAAAAAATTATTTAAAATGAAAAAATTAAAAAATTGCGACTACAATCAATCTTCTCCAGTTTTACAAACGCATTCCTGCCTAAAAGGTGGTTTCTCCGGAAAATGATGGATTTCTGTTTTTAGACACTTTTTGAGCATTAACTTTTTTCAAAAGGTATTATTTTCTACGGAACATGCATATTAACTCGATTCTGAAGTGCTTTTGATATTTGTTCGTCGGCAGGTTCAAAGTTTTGTCTCTTGAAATGGGGGGCCTGCTCAATTGCTGGGAACAGGGGCAAGAATTCCATGTGTTTTTTGCATAACTCCACATCCGTTCATGACAACATGTTTAGAGACATAATGTGGAGTTCTGCTTAGCAGAACTAATCCTCACTAAGTGTTACAGAAATAAAGAAATAGAGAAATGAATAAAGAAAGAAATAAGAAAGGCATCCCAAAACCTTCCAATTCCCCAAAGGTCCAATGCCCTACTCTCTAAATGTAAACGATTGAAAATTTCAACCTCCCAAAAGAGCAATGAGAGTGACTCTTGTAAACTACTCCAAATGAGTGTTGGTACTTAAAAGTGTGAATTTCCACTCAAAAAGTAAAACTCACTCCACAAAGATGGGATTTTCCCCTCTTTGAGTTAAACGGACAACACTTTTGGGAGTGAAACGAAAGGACAAACACGACAATGAGTGAATCCACTTACCTTTGGTTTGTATTGATTTCCTTGTGAATAAAAAAACAATAGGAAAACAACTATCCAAAACGTGCTACTTTACCATTTACGTGTGTAGGCTACACGAAACTCTGCAACGGTTATCCTTTAAGTAGAATTCCGGGTAGGGGTGAATCTGATCTCTCAATCACCAATTTGTTGTTAAAAGGAGAACCGTACACAGAATAATAGTAGACAATATGACATCGTTCAAGCTTTTTACTTACGTTTGGTGGACAGAATGGTGGAAAACTTAAAACGGGGGAAAGATAACCTACTTACAATACCATTTTCTCTAGGGTGAAATTTTTGTGTAGAAACTGAATCTGAAGACATAAAAAATGCATAATTATTACTTGATTTCCCCATAGCACTAATACAGCATATTCTGCCCGAAGTCATCAAATTTGAGCAAAAATCTGTCGCAAAAAAAAATAAGTCCTTCAAAAACGGACTCCTCAGGGCTAAACAACTATAAACTTGCTCTAGAGGGAGTCTTGCTATAGCAAGTTTATATTTGTTTAGGCTTAAACCTCACAGTTTTGAAGGACTATTTTTTTGCGAGTGGCCGTTATTTTTTTTTCCCGCCCTCCGAAATGTTAGGGGTAAGGGTAACATATTACTACTTTTATTTTTTTTCAGTACATCAACTTAGTCAATTTTATATCACTAGTTAGCTATTGAAATACTGAACAAAAAGAACACAAGAAGCATCACCATAGCTCATACCCTTGAGGAGTTACGGCTTTTCCAATCACAACATTGGGGGCGAAAATAGCATTTTTCCCAAATCAATTACACCCCCCCTGAAACGTTGACTTTATAAACCTGTTACAAAATAAGAAATAGATTGCTGCCATTTAAATGATTTGAATATTACAAATGTACCCCGGTCACATGATTAGCCTAAAGAATGAGTCACTACTAGGTAGTTTTCATGTATCATACCCCACAGAAATTAAGTCAAGTCCAAAATTTTTGTCCCCGAAAACAAGCCCTTTTTGGCTAAAATTGGGCCAAAAAACTGATTTTTTTTTCTTAAAATCAGTGAAAATAGGGGTTTTAAGTGCCAAATCTGAAAATATAAGGCATTTTTTTTAAATTTTAACCCTTAGAAACCTTTAAGTAATCAAGACATTTTGACCTGTTTTCATTCACCCCTAAATATTTTTTCACACCCGTGTCCGCTAAACGTAATTCAAAGCTTGCATGCTGTCATATACGCTGGAAAATAATTATTTACCACCTATCGAGTGGTTTTCATCAAAAACAGAATTATATTAACACATAACCAGGAATTAAAACCATCTAGTCGACCATGTGCTATTTAAATTCGCGCTATTTTATAACGTGCTATGCGATAATCGTCGGCACGTTTGCGTCAACACATCCATAGTAAATACACATGATGAAAGCGTCACGTGTGCAGGTGGTCTGACACTACTGTGCGTCCGGTTATCGCATAACCCGCTACATATCCCATATACACACGCGAAATTCAAATAGCGCAGGGTCAGACAGGTTTTTTATTCATTTTATGTTAGTCAACTCACCACGACATCCGATCCCGCGCTCCAAACGGTCCCTCCCTAGATCCTAGATCAGGCCAATTGCCCTATCCCCTGGTCACAGTACATCACGGTTCACGATCTCCAGCTCTCAAAAGAGATGAATTTCAGAAGCCAACTGTTCCAAGTTCAAACTACTCACCAGCGAACTGTCATCCACACTGCCAACCCGGCTTCATCTAACATCACGATCATATCTACTTCTGCTCCCATGCTCCATCATCAAATGCTAAACAGTCATCCAAGAGGCAGAAGGAATCCTACACTCCCTGTTGGGACCAGGAATGCGACGATTTATAGCACCGTGTATTGTAATACCCACTGCGATACTGAGAGAATAGCAAATGGGAACCACTACTGGATCTTGCTTGGCAAAAGAACGCCCAGATGGAGGAGTATATCTCCAATATCAACTTTACCCACTCAAGCCGCCAAAAAAAGGGGCCTGGCACACACATCAACAAGCTCACGGGCCTCTCTGTCCAGCTAAAGCATGTCCTGTCCGCTGCAAACTCATCGCTTCAGTACTTGCCAACCATGAAAGTACAATACCACACTCCCACATACTGAAGCCCACTCTCTCGTGCTGTTAAGCCGAGATAAAACAGCTTCTAACAAACCTCTCCACCGCAACCCCTATCCCAACCATTCATCACACTACGAGTGGAGATCACCGAAGCACGTTAAAGTTCTCAAGAATGGGAAACTCCTGGCATGATAACATCCATACCAAATTCTTGAAGAAATATGGCACCCCAGCTGTGCGATGGCCAACATCTTCCTTTCTACCTGGCATGGGAACGTCACTTTCCCCCTCCAGATGGAAGACTCAAAGGTCTTGCAATCCTGAAGCCCAAGAAACCAGCAAATGAGCCCAGGAGTTACAGACCTATCTCGCTACTATCTCACAATGATACGGTGCTTTTAGCGACTGATCACTCGGCAGGATCAAAGATACGGTCGAGGCAAATACCCCGCACCCAAGCTGGATTTCGAAGAGGTAAATCAACAACTGACAATGCAGACGAGTTTAATGAGACATCGAGACAAGCCTTCCAGAAGAACAGAATTTGGAGCAGTCTCATAAGACCTAAAACTGCTTCGTACGATACAGTCTGGCATCGAGGTCTCTACCTCAAGCTACTCAATCTTCTTCCCTGATGTCAAGCTGTCAAGTTCATAATGCCGCTCATCCAAGACAGATCTTTCGTCCTGGATACATCGAATGGGCACAGCAGTAGAAAGCGCAAACTTCGGAATGGTCCAACAAGTTCTGTCCTGGCACCCAGTCCCCTCTTCAACCATCACGTCTCAATATGCCAAAGGGAAGATGTCGCAGTACTCCCTACGCAGACACACGGCACTTGGAAGCTGCTTATTCCTTTGAGTCGCTTCGAAACAGTGTTGCAGAAATACCTCAATCACTGTAAGCAATTCTTCCACCGATGGCACTTGAACTCAGCAAACCCCAAGACCGTCAGCTCTGTTTTTCCACCTTGCAATCGATACGCAAAAGAGAACTTAACATCACTCTAGATTGAGAAAACTGTCACTGACCCAACACCGAAGTACTTGGCGTCACCATGGACCGCAGCCTTACTTATAATCAACACACCAAGGCATTCGCTGCCAGACGCAGTCCGTGTCAACTCCTCAGAAGGCTCCTCAGGAACTGGATGGGGTGCATCGTTTTGACACCTTACATACATCAACTGTTGTTGCCTTGGCATACTCCACTGCTGAATACCGCTGCACAGTATGGAGTCACAGCGCACATTCACACAAGATTGATGTCGGTCTGAATGATGCATGAGAGTTGTTAGTGGTTGCCTTTGGCGACGCCTTACGAATATCTTCCAATTCCTGTCTGGCAATCAGCTTCCTGCAAACCTTAGGAGGAACTTTAAGACGATCAAGCTCGCCAAGAATGTGATGAACCTGGTAGCCTAATCCCCCACCAACACCTTTGAGGATCAGAGAATTCCACGGACTCACTTTGCTACCAATCCATGACACTGGTGGCTGCAAGTCACAGTAATCCCTATCGATCATCCTGGATCAATGACCAGATGGTATAGCAATGGTCACCTCCTACTTGAACCAAATCAGTTTGTGGACAGCCCATCAGCAAAGCCCAAAGGCTGTGACCTTGATAGAAATCATGGTCAACCTCACAGACTCAGAACTTCTGGCGTTGGTCGTACAAGAACTTCCTCACAAGATTGGAGTAGAACTTTCACAAAACTGCGAATGTGGAGAGCCACAAACCATTACCACATCATAGATGACTGTGAGGTCCTACAAGTCCCCCAAGAGGAATTCCAGTCCTGATCAACCTGGTAGGTGGGATGAACCTATCAGCTGGTTAAAGAACGGATCTTCCCCTTTGATTTTGGACTTGCAACGCACGAACGAGTTGTATGGAATCCGTTTTTCCAGAAACCACGCGATACTGGTTTTCAATATTATTTTTCATATCGTATAGGTGTGTTTAAGTTATTCTGATTACGGTTGCGTCCTTTAAGGTACATGGGCAAATGATGTATTAAAGCTATTGCCCATTAACCCTACCCCGACCGGGTCTGGGTTTTGCCGACCGACGGCGCCAAATGCAACGAGGTGCAATCTTAGGTTTGTTTGTTTAAACGGCCCAGTGGATGCAGGACGGGAGAGACAATTTTGCGTTTCGTTGGCGATGCTCGCCGGGTGGGGTTTTGCGCGCGTGCACAGGAAAATAAGTAGCGGGGGTGGGGATAACGTCAATGGTCGGCCCAATGCACGAAGAACAGTCCTGCGTCATGGGTTCCGGGGGTAGACGGGCCCAGATGTCAATAGTGTCCGTGAGGGAGAGGGGGCATTTGCTCACAAAAAATAGTTGTTGACGGCCGAATGCACCGAGAAACATTTTCCGACCTGTACCCCACTTTTCGTTGCCCCGCATTGCATCTGGGCCGCTTGGGTTAAGGGACAATAGAACAATAGCGTAGATCGCCCAGGAAAAGATCGTCCAGGAACAAATCGTTTGGATGATGTCATCAGTTAACAATAGAAGACTACTTCACTTGTAGTACTTGAAGTTGATACGTGATTGACAAGGGTGTTTACTGCGGACCCCCTGGCCTAGTCTTGGGTATAACTGTCAGGATTCATTTTAATTCGGGGTACAACGAACGACCAAAACAAAAACACGCGTATTGCGTATCCTACCTCGGAAGCGTAAAGTTCCAATCCCTTGACAACGGCAATATAGCGCGATTAATGCAGGGCGCAGTACGGCATAGTCGTGCATAAGTTGAATGCATGAAAGCTTGTATCAAGCTCTCTTGCGTACGCCGCCGGTCCCAGAATTAAAGAATAGATTATACTTACTTCGTATAGTAGGGATGTCAAAATGGCAACTCCACAGTGTGTGGAATGCCTCCACAAGGGCATAAAGTTTTAACAATTTCTTGGCATTCTACTTCAGTAAAATATTTTGTAGCTAGGGGAAGGTTATCGCTATATAATTTGAATGTTTTTTATCATTCTGTGTAAAATTTAAATCCATAAACAAGAAATAAAGTCTAAAATTAGACTTATAAAGTCCTTGTTTTTCCTCTCTGCACAAAAATTGTGCGTCCATGGGACCCACCCTCATTTAATGACACTGTTGACACCTTATTATGTAACCAATCTTTGAATCAAAATTACGGTTTGGATCTTCACAACTTCATACGTTGCCACCCCCCCTTTTAGAAGAAGATGATCTAAGATTAATGTCTGAGGGGGCACTTTTCCATTTATCCTCCGTTTAGACAAAAAATTATGCATTTACAGTAAATTCTCCATTTTCTGTCTTTCGATGAGACATCACTGAAAATTCAAAGAAAAATCAGAAAAGGCTTTGTATATTTCAATCTTTAAATTATTATCTACAACACTTTCCTGTGAAACAGTTTTCACAGCATGTTGATCACACCGCAAAATTGCCAATTCATTGTTTACGCATACTAATGTCATTTTTTTTCAGAGATACACTATACTTGAGGAAATAAAGTGCATCTCATTGCATATTTGAAATGTTAACCCACTGTTTGACCACAGTTACTGAATGTTTTAATCTTCATTAAATGAAGCATTAATGAAGCTTGTATATCATTTTTGCATATTAATGGCTGGACTTTTGTCATTTCTGAAGCAATAGCTGGTCCATTGGTAAAATGAACAAGAGACCTTGTTGTCAGGCCACAATAAAAAATAGGGCGCTGCACAAAGCACTGTTTTGTTTTTAAATGATTGTCCAGCATGTAGAAGGGAAATAATTTCAAAAGAATGTCAGTGGTCCTCATGTAATATTAGCATTTTTCACAAAACTAAATATTAAGTGATGTCACTTTCCTTATTTGGCATTATTTCAGCGAAAACTTAGCAAATTCTGGAGAAATAAAAATTAATATCTCCTGATCCGCTTCACTTTAAGGATGATCTTGAGTAATTCTACTCCGAAGCAGGAGGAATCGGTTCTATATAGAAATTGAATATTCAAACTTCAAATTTTCATTGACATCCCTACTTACAATGTTCATGACTTTTATAAGTAAGAGAGTAACCCTTGTCACGTTTTTAGCAAAGTTATTCCCAAACAATACCTGGAAATTAATTTATCCCCTAAGGGATCACGATTGACATTTTCGTGTAAATAATGCTTTTAACAAAGAACCCCAAGTTAATCAATGTTTATTGGCAGTTTATTGTGATTTCTCACCGATCAAACCAGCGCAGAAAGGCTAATGAAGGTCTACGACAGAACGTTAAGCCATGGTTTAAATGACCTTGGACTGTATTCAGAGCTGTATTCAGGGCGGCTGTATTCCTACAGCGCCATCTCACTGTGTTTCGCTGCAAAATTTGAACAAATAAAATAAATAGTGAAAAATCGAAACCCTACTTTTACGGAGTATTTATTTGTACGTTTTCTTTAAAGGTTTGCGTGGACAACGACGACGACAGGATTACTTTTCAACCACGGCTACCCCCTTGGTGAAAAGAAATACTGTAGCCTGTAGGCGGCGGCCGGGAGGCGGGGGCCGACGAGCTCCGGGGGGGGGGAGTCCCGGGTTTGATTCAGTGGGCGGAGTTATTAGCTTTTAGGGGAGAAGAGGGTAAGTTGAGCCATGTGTAAGATGAGCCACCCCCTTTAGAAAGAAGACAAAGAATTATTTCACTTTACCACTACTATCTATTAGTACATTGATGACAAAAGTTTCTCAAGTGTAAGTGGAAGTACTTGCACATAGGCTACAATTTAAATTCGCACTAAAAAGTTAATTCTTGGCACTTCTGTAAAAAATGATTTTTGTCAATTCTCCCTCAAGGATGATGAAAGCTTTAAGTGGCACTCTTTTGTGTATTGTGAGGCTGTGATATGTGAACATAACTTTAGAAAAACACTGATTGTAACTGTAACCAAGTTTAGTTTGAAGGAGTCTTGCTTTGTGACGTAAATGTCCCTATGGGGTGAAGTTGAGGAACTGGGCATGGGGTAAGTTGAGCATAGGAAAATGTGGAATCACATAAAAAATTATTTTTTGCTACTTTTCAGACTAAACTTTCACTATAAATCATCATTTTTTTGGCACAATTCTTGAAACAAAAAAATAGAAAAAGGCAACGGCACATTGGATTTGCATTCTATGACACATAGGCCTATATTACATTGAATTTTATGATGTCTCCACTTTACCCCCATGAATGGCCGACTTACCCCACCTCTGATGGGGTAGGTTGAGCCAGTTACAAAATAGGCCTATTTTTTTGGCATCTCACAATGAAGGTAATGCCAAATATTTGGGTCAAAAATTTGTGATACCTTATCACGTAAACATACAACGTTTTCATTTGTAACACTCGGCATATGCCTCCTAATATATTTCTCTGAGCAGAATTAAACAAATATGTAAAAAATGGCTCAACTTACCCCCTTCCCCTTGTACAACTTGAACTAACCAAATAGAGGCCACAGGGGTGGGTTCATGTTGTTACTACATACAACATAACTCCTTTCAAACCATGCTAACATCTGTCAATTCAACTTCCTTAAACAGAAGGTTAGCATCAACCTGGTTTTATTGGGGTGACCAATTGTGTTTGTTCTGGGGTCATATTCCATCGCCTACACTGCAAAAACTGGAGTGTTAACTTTAACACCATGGGTGTTATTTGTAACACCCATCCTGGAGTCAATACGGGACCACACCCCGGGTGTTAGATTACACCATGTTATAATTAACACAATTTGGTGTACAATGTATGCTATGACACTGTTTGGTGTAAGTTTACACCACATAATGTGTTAATCATCTGTTTAACCCTGTCGGGTGGTCAACTTGAACACTACACCGGTGTAATTTAACACTCTCCGAGTCAATACGGCCCACTCCCTTTGGTGTTAATTACACCAACTTTGGTGTTAATCATTTTATCTTTGTAAACGTGTGATATTTTAGTAAGAATGCTTGATTTTGTGATTTTTGTGCTTCTATTATAACCGCTTGCCTCTAACAACATAAACAGAAACCAACACCATCCATTTTATTTGCACAACACCACGAGTGGTGTTACATCATAAATTCAACACCCAGAAACTAACACCAACAAGCTTGACACCGACTTGGTGTGAAAATTTTACACCCCAGTTTTTTGCAGTGTATGGTTGTGAAAAGATGCACCATTAGTGTACCTTCTTTTGCCGTGCCACAACCATAAGTAACTTATGACAACCCAGGTGATGCCTAACTTGACGTTATTTTAACGGACTTCAATAATTTGCACTGTAAATTTTTCTTCCCCACAGTCCTTGGCTGTGCCCAAACCCCGGCCAACCCCTCGGGGGGACTGACCTTTGAAAGAGGTACTGGTATGTGCGGCCCTTAAGCCCCCTTTTTTGCGTCTCTCTCCAGCCGTTTCTCACGCAGACCGCCGTTGAATCATAATTTCAGTTTCTTACGGTCCCCTTTTCAGAACATTTTGGCCTCAGAAGCTGATTTTAGCCAAATTTTCAGCTCCCAACCTGCAAATTTCTCAAAATTTCAGTGCCCAAGCCCCTACTTTCCCGGAGACTAAAATCCGTTCCCAAGCCCACCCAGTTCGGAATCGCTCCCCATCCCTACCTGAAAAGATGATTGAGTGCCCCCCCCCCCCCCCCCGTGACAAACCCACACGGCCACTTGCCAGAAATCAACCAAATGACTCATTAGCTATAACAAAGTTTTTTCTACATTTATAAAAATGTATAGAAATGTGTCCCCGTGTGATATATATAAAAACCAATACTAAAAAGAATCATGTTTCTATAGGCCTACAAAGGGTGACCCAACTTACCTCTTGTCCAATTTGCCCCCCTCTCCCCTATGGGTGGTCTGACATATTGGTGGTGCAAGTCCGAATGTTACTAGCCTGGTTTACTATGTGACAATTATGCTAATATTCTGGCAACTTCAACTCTCTTTGACAGAAGGTTGCATCACATTAATTGCATCACAAAACTGTGTTTTGTTTGGTTTTTTTTGCCACATGGTGGTGTGGATGTTAAATGTAGGCCTATTAGGATAAAAGAAATGCTACATTCTCGAACATGAAGTATATTGACAGAAGGTTCCCATAAGTATGAAGAATATATCACTGCATGAGTGGGTTTTGGTGTCGGAGCCATGTGTGTGATGGGTTAAAGGTGGTATACCTCAAGGATTGGGTGATAAAAAGACCATCTTATTTTCTCTCAGAAATGCCTTAAACAAATCTCAACTTTTTTAACACATTTTATTCTTATAAAAATTGCACATTCGGTTCAAAAGAAGGAAATCTGTCAACGGAAACGCAGAATTGCTCCAAAAGCTGTGTGTATCCTATAGGCCTTATTAAATACTATATCCTATCGTGGTTTTTATTGTTTCCAAGCATGATCTTTAAAACATAATTGAATAATTGATTCGATCCAAAATGCATCAGTGGAACTGAAAACAAATTGTTACATTTATTTAAAAAAGAATTATATGAAATATATGAATAGTATTCTAATCATCAAAATTATGCTAATTAGCTAACTAATATTTAGTGATAACTTGAAGTCCTTTTTTCAACGTGTCATAATTTCACAATTTTCAATTTTTCAAAAACGTGGAGCCAAACTACCCCCCCCCTACTGACTTCAAATTGGCAGTAAGAGCTTTAACTCTGATCTATGTTTTAAAACTAAACCAAAATCCCTTGATGGAAAGTACGATTTAATCACTGTGATTCATAATCACATCACGAAGGGTCCATATTCCATATTCTTTTTCATTTCTGTTTTGCTCATTATAACACACAGACTTGGTAGTAACCCGTACCCATACCCGTACCCTACCCATAACCCGGTACAAAATTGCGTACCCGTCCCCCGTTCCCATACCCTAGTCCTCGGACCCATACCCGTACCTATACCCATAACTTATCACATGCTGGATCCGGACCCGTACCCGTACCATGGTCTTGGACCCGGTCCCGTACCCGTCTCCCATAGTTCTTGCGGTACACACACACACGTACCGACCCATGGTCTCGGACCGCATACCCGTACCCATACCCAATGTCTTGGACCCACCCATACCCACGTGTTCGACCCTTACGATACCATGGTCCAGACCTGTATCCGTCCATAACCCTAGTCCCACTAATTGGGACTTCACATGACGTTTTTCTTTAACAGTATGCCTTTAAACAGTCTATATGTTGAAGTCCCAAAACACTAATTTGTATCACTATGACATTTTTGTGAGCCTTCAATTTCGACCACTGACAACATTCCACCTCCAATTTTCTTATCACCCGGTGCTTTCGCTAAAACCACGCTTCTCCCTAGCACAGTAATATCCATTTTAAATCAAGCTAAGCTTCAATAAATAAGCATCTGGGCAATACAAATCAGGAACTTAGTCACCAGGCCGAATCTTAAGTACAAGTCCTTGAAATTTCATTAAATTTCACTTCATAAAAAGTTGATAAGATATTTACGACTATCATGTTGTTGATAACACTCTAAGGAATACTTTCAAGTTGGAATCGGGTAAATGTTATGATAAAGCTTGAAAATTAATTGGAGAATGCGAGCCAAAAATTTGTCATATCAGTTAAACACTATTTTGGCATGACTCCTCCATTGATGAAGTTAATGGCATTATGATAATTTTACAAAGCGGAGTCATCTCAAGCCAGACTATCCAATAACCCAGGGTCTTGGAACCATACATACCAGTTTTTCCATGTTGTGGTTTGCCATACTCTTACATGTTACCACCGCATTTGATGTAAATTTAAAAAACAAAAACTAACTGGCCATTACTTCCTTTGTTTTAATGGATATTAATGGAGTTTTAAATTTTGTTTTACTTTTGATGAATTTAAACGGGGCAAACAAGGGGATTTTTACACCTCGGTTGTCCTAAAAAAATATTTTTGCACTGAATGTTGCCCACTCCCATCGTACAGGCTCAGCCGAGAATTAATTCTTTGGTACAAACACATGAAATGTCAAATTTTTGTGCTTGAAGTCAAATAGAAATTGTTTTATATTAAATAAGTAGTAAACTCTTTTTACCTTATTTTTTTCACTTTTCATGTCCATTCACCTTTGATACTACTTTCTGTAGCCAAATACACAATAACTCAAAATATGAACTCTTGCCAGACCTTTATTTATACATCCCAAACTCATTTTCAGTGTATCTACAGTTTTGTCACATAATTATACAGATACACCGTGCACCATGGATATTATAGTTTTTTTTCAAAAAAACAATGCACTATGCAGTACTATGCACCATGATGCCTAGTGTTTTCACAATTAATTTGCACTGTTGAGCCATTAACTCCTCCAATATTTTAAATTAACTTTAACCCACAGGGACACTTACATGTACTTCCACAACTAATTGGATAGTGACATCTCTTTTGAAAAGTACTGATTTCTCTGCCTTTTCCTGACACTTTTTGTTTCAATATGCTAAAAAATACTTATAGGATTCCACAGACTTAACCCTTCATCTTATAACTATTCCTGCCAATTTCAAATCAATATTGACTCGTTCAGGTGGGATCAACTGATAGTGTCTTTAAGTTTTGGAACTCTCTCTTGCACTTATAGTACAGTATAATACACAAAGTCTGTACCCTTACCCCAAGACTCGTACCCATACCCATGACACTTTACCCTACCGTACCCATGGTTTTGTCGTAAGCGGGACCCTTACCCATACCCGTACCCATGGGCTTGGCCCGTACCCTACCCGTACCCAATGGGCTTGGACCCGTACCCGTACCCAGACCCATACTTTCCAAGTTGGAGCGTACCCATACCCGTCCCCGTGGTCTGGGACCCGGACCCGTAACCCTTACCACGGTCTCGGACACCGTACCCAAACCCGTACCCATGATCCGGACCCGTACCAATACCCGTACCCATGATCCTTACCCACACTACAAGTCTGATAAACATAGACATAACCCCCCCGAAGTATCTGTATCGAGGTGCATAACACCGATCTTTGAAAGTGCTTTAATTTTACATCTCATCCACTTGTAGCACTTTCTCAGAAATTTGAGCTGCCTTTTTTTCAAAAAAAATATTACGTACTCACTAATAAATTTCAATTAGCTTATTAATATGCAACAAAAGTATGAAAAAACCTTTTTAGTCATATGCTTCCATGTGAGGGCAGGCTCTACTTCATGAAACATAGGCCCCCACATGCAACATTCTGCCGAACTAACTTCGAATGTAGCGCATGAGGTTACATCACATGTGAAATGGAAACTGTGTCACCATATACCAATGATTAAAGTATAAAGAAAAAAAAGCACACCCACACCAACACACACACCCCCTGAAATTCTTTATTAGGCCCAGGGAAAAAGTTTTCCCGAAGACCGCGCATTTTTTTAAGTTTTTGCTCAATTTCAAAAATTAAGTGGGTGCAAATGGCAATAAAAAAATTAAATTTCGGATTTTGCATTCTTCACATTTCTTCTGAGCTAAGTTGTTTTTTTTTTGTGGGATCGGCTCCACCATACCCCATGGCTCAACTAGCCCACTCTCCCAGTGGCGGTCACACCTGGGGCGGTGGGGGGGGGGGTGGGGGGGGGGGGGGGAGGTGACAGGGCGAAAAACCCCCCCTAATTTGTGTTTTCCCCTGGTCAAAGAAAAATCAGCGATTTTGGGCCAAAATCATGCAATGTGGGCAAATATATTGCGATTTTGGGGCCAAAATTTGGAAGTTTAGCCCCCCCCCCCAATTTCACTTTTGCACCCCCACATTTTCCACTTTTCCCCTCCCCCGTTTTCCTTCCCCCCAGAAATGAAGGTTATAGGGGTGGGGTAACATGTAGGGTGGGGTTTCTGTAAGTCCATTTCTAATGTAAAATACACAATGCTACATTCTGTCAGCTTCCATTTTCTTGACAGAAGGTTAGCATCACATTGGCATCATTAAATATATGGGTGAGCCTTTGGTGTTTTTTTTTGGTGCCAAGAAGGGATGGTGTTGTGATGTGAGCTGCCGGGGGGTGCACTCCCCTCAAAATGGGTGAACGGGGATGTGCGGCCGATGTGACCCCCTTTTTAAAAACCTGCTGTCCAATGAAAGACCCCGCCTTTTACCTGCTGTCAATGAAAGGCCCCCCTTTGTTTTCAAAACCTTTTTGCATATGAAAGAAACCCCCTTTTTTTAGCCTGTCACTGAACACTCCCCCTTTTTTACTTCTCAGTTGATGCTCCCATTTTTAATCAATGTCACGAATGACCCCCCCTTATTTTCTATTTCCTGCTCTCACAGAAAGCCCTCTTTTTTAATGTTATACAAAATAAACTGGGTTTTGATTGTTAGAATTTGCCCCGAAATGACCCCCCTTTTTTCACAAATGTGAGAGGCTCAGTGATTGACCCCGTTTTGCATCCTCCTCACCAAATGACCCCCCTTTTTTCTTAAATTTTCCCTTCTCAGCGCATGCCCCCTACTTTTAAGTGCAAAACTCCGCACATCTCCGTTCCACTTTTCATATAGGGCCTATAGTGCCCCCCCCCCCTGGGTGAGCTTATGGTTGGCCGGGGTGGGTATTGAGTATGGAGTGTACCTACTTATTGATGGTTAGTTTGTACAACTGCAATGCTAACATTCTCTGAAGGCAAATAAACTGACAGAAGGTTAGCCTCACTGAGCGTGTCCGGGTTTTGGTGTCATGTGGTGTGCACGGGCATTGTGTTAATAGGGGTTTATAGGGCCTGCACCGATGGGTATGTGCAAGTTCAGTGTTACTAACACAATATATACAAGCTACAAACAATGCTAACATTCTCTGAACATGACTCTCTGCAGAAGGTTAGCATCGCATAGTCTTATGAGGCATAACTATCTTATAAAACAATTGGAGTTTCAGTTTTCTAAACCCATACATATGCTCAACCTTCTCTAACATGAACTCTCCTGGAACAGAAGGTTATCAATCGCATAGTCCTATAAGGCATATAGGGCCTATAAAACATAGGTGTTTGCAAGTTCAGCGTTACTAGAAGGCCCCCAATGGTCACTGGGGAAAAAGCGGAAAGTAAGGCACCATCTTCGAAATCCGTCAAAACTGCCCAAAATTGCACGAACACTGATCTGGCAATTTTGGTGAAATTTTGAGCAATTTTACAGTAATTTTCGCCTATTCGCAAATTTTTCGCTATCTTCTGCATTTTCCCCCGTGATCATGGGCCCTCTAGACACATACATTCTAACATTCTCTTAACATGAACTCTCGCTGACAGCGGAAGTTACACTCGCATAGTCCTAAATGAATAATAGCCCATATTAAAACCTTATAATGGAGTGTTTTGCAAGTTCAGTGTTACTAAACACATACAAGCTCATACCTGCCTAAATTTCTCTGACAATAACCTCTTGACAAGGGTTAGCATCGCATAGCCCTATAAAATGCATAAATATTATAAAACATTATATATGGGGTGCCGGGTTTCAGTGTTACTAAACAATGCCAATGCTAAATCGTCTCTGAACATGAACTCTCTTGACAGAAGGTTTATCATCTTCATATAGCCTATAACTTAAATATATAGGCCTATATAAACATTATCATATTGGGTTGTTTGCAAGTTCAGTTTACTAAAACAGATACAATGCTAACATTCTCTGAACATGAACTCCTTTGACAGAAGGTTAGCATCGCATAGCCTATAGGCATAAATATATATAAAACATTATATATGGTGGTTGTTGCAAGTTCAGTGTTACTAAACACATACAATGCTAACATTCTCTGAACATGAATTCTTGACAGAAGGTTTAGCAGAATTGCCTAGTCCCCAAAGCATAAACATATAATAAACCTTAACTACATATTTTATCAGCAGACTACCTTTTGAATTAAGAGTGGCTCATCCCAATAAAGAGAGAGCGAATTCAAAATTCAAAAATTTAGACCTTCTGGAATAGACGTGTTCCTCTGGTTTTCACCCCCCCCGGTGTCCCCTAATGAGCATTATCATAATCCAGATGCCTATGATTAATACAGACGATAACTTCGCTGACATGTGTGTGTGTATTGGGTGTTGGTGTTAAGAGGTGTTTTGGGCTAAGACGAATACTCGTCTCAGTGTTGGGTGGGTAGATGTTTGGGGAAGTGAGACTTGAACATTCAATGTTACTAACATACAATGCTAACATTCTGTCAACTTGAACTATTTTGACAGAGAAGAGTTCGCTTATGGATATAGAGGGCGCTACTTAAGAAGCTAACGTTCTGTCTCTAGACACACGTAAGGCTAATGAGTGCGGCCATTTTATTTCTACAATATTTGACAGATTCCTGTGAAATGGGAGAACGCGTCGGTCATGAACAATAAAAAAAAAAGAATGGTCCAAGTAACGATAATGGTAATCGAAAGGTGGTGTACGCTCATATAATGTTCCCAATGAAACGTAATTATTCTTCTCACGCTTAATTTCTCTTCACATGTGGTGCGAAAGAAAGTGCTCCCTATGTCGTGGGTGCTGCATTTAACGGGATTTATTTATCTCGATTAAAAACTGAGATGGGCGAGAATCAGTCCGGTAGAGATCGGTGAGAGCGTAGTGAGCGCAGACGATGGGCCAGGCCTCATTTTATATAGCAACTCACCAAACGGTTCCATACGCTATTTAAAAATACTCAGTTTTTATGGCTGTATGTGTTGCCTAAACAAAAACGCGCCCATAGACAAAAGTTTTTTTTGGAAAAATCCGGGTAGAGAAATTATACATCAAAAGTCAAAACAGAAACTTTTTATTGGCTCCAGAACCTTTTTTGTAGAACCAAAGGCAGGGGGTTTACTGTAAGGAGGAAAAAGGTGATTCCACTCTGGTAGATTGAAATGTCAATCTTTTCGATTGACTCCAAGAGTCACTCCAAGGAGGATTGACTTTTTCAATCTTTTGAATTTAGAGAGTAGTGGTCTTAAATATTAATTGGTTGGTCACTTTTTCATTAGGGCCACTTTAAGTTCAGAGGGTCCAACTTTTAAACTACTCCAAACATGTGAAACATTTTCCATAGTGTCCGTCTATAGTCATAAGGATTCCAAAAATTAAATTTTGTACCACTTACGACTATTGGGTTGGGAGTTTAGCGAGGAAAATTACTAAACAGTAGAAAAAGGTCAATCTCATTTGTACGTGCCAGGGGTCAACATTGATAAGTTACTCTGAGTATATTTACATACTTGCAAATTAAAAAAAGGAAAGAGGACTCCTCCCAAAAATTCTTTAACGTATCGGATAAAGGGTAAAGAATTAATACCAATGAGATTATGTTCCCCCAGGACCTGATTTGTTACATACATGATAACGATATATGCATGGCAGATGCTAAAACTATTTCCTTATTAGATGAACAATTTGTTTCATTTTTTACCAAAATGGAGGCAACTTTGATTTGACCCTGTACAAATGGAATACCTTTTTTACAATTTCAGTCATTTGTTACCCTATAACTCTAAAACCAAATGTTGGTACTGTCGCGGGGTTGTGTTTTTGCCTCCTCACCGACTCTGGAATATACTCAAAGGTAAGAGACCCTGACCATGTAAACTCTTTTTCATCGATTTTAATCCGACCAGCTATCTCTAACTCACGACAAGAACTGAACCAAGTTAATCTAAACTTATAAAATCAGCGTGGGCCTAACTTGCAATGAGCACGAGGGGGCGCTCACACAATGAGCACGGAGTGCCAATCGCCACAGTAGTACAAACTATCTTTTTGGAATCTTTATAAAGACTGGACATATGGGCATATCAATTTCAACATGATTGAAGTATTTTTAAAAGTTTGACCCCCTTTGTAATGGCCCTATTGAAAAAGTGACACCACAATTTGAGACCACTTGAACTACCTTGTACATGTATATAGAGGGTCCAACTAGCTTATAGATGTAGTGGGGTACACCTTATAGGATAATCAAGGATAATGCGAGGAAATTTTAAAATTTGTAAAATAAACATTAACTTTAGCTTATAAATCAGGGATAATTGTGTACAAGTCCATTAAATCATCAAATAGTGAAAAAAAGAAGTATGAGGGCCTATTACTATGTCACACTCTCCGCAAATAACATAGCGTGGCGTCCTGAACATCTACTCTAAGATGATTGTGGTTTAAAAACCGTAGCAGAATAACAAGATCAATAATGTCGTGTTCTATGTAAACGCACAATATCACGCTTAAAATTTGGGATTTCACATGGAATAGTCCTGTTTTGATCTCAAGTCGGAGTTTAGATACGCACGCAATTATAGAAATTCCAGAATCAGATCTTGTACTGCCTTGTCTTTACAATACACGGATTTCAAGGATCTGTAGATCAGGGGTAAATTTTCATTACGAGAGTGGAAGCTAGGTTGTGTGGTTTTTGGTGTGTATTCCCGTAGATTTTCACCTAAAATTGATTTTGTTGCTGTTTGTTAATCAGGGCCTAACCTGTCAGAAAATGATGGGGGTGCAAATTTTCGGATTGGTGGCCTCCCTTCTTCAACGGGGGGGGGTTTGGTACAGTGAAAACCGTAAAATCGAGTCAAATTGTGTTTTTAACGTACACTAATCACCAGTTTCAACAAAATCTGAGCCATATTGGGTAAATGTTTACCCCCGGATGACCTTGAACCATTATGGGGCTCTAGCGTTTTAACTAAAGGTTGGAAGATAGGCAAATATATACTTTGTTCTAATCCTTATAAAGAGAAGACCGTGTTAGTACATTAAAAACTTTTGACTCGATTTTAAATTTTTCCCTGTAGAAACAATTACCCCCCCTTAAGAAGGGGGACAAGCAGTCCAAAATTTGCACCCATCATTTTCTGTCAGTCTGGTCCTATTGTATTTGAAAAACAGCAGAACATCAATTTCAGCACACCAATATAACTACGGAACGTTTCCTTGACAATACCAAACCACACTAATTGTAAACAGACAAGCTACAACTTTCTACTTATGTGAAAGGGGCGTGCCCATCCATAAAGACTGAGCTGAGCTCAAAATTACTCGTTATCAATGCCCAACCCTATACGGTGAAATTCTACCGATTCCCTTCCCGACGCGACTCGACCGCGCCCTCATGCCACTGATCAGTGTTGTTTTATGGATTGTACAGCGTAAATGATGCCATAAATGTGTTAAATTTCGATAGTAAGTCGTCTCAACGTTTTTAAAAACCGTCGTAGAACTGAAAGGTGCAGAAAAGAGTTCCGTATTGGCCCCTCCCCTACATTCTAATTCTGCAGCCGTGACGGAATAAACCACGCATGCACGGGATAAGGTTGCAGAATTCGTAAGGACATACATCGTCTACAAACAAAACCGCTCCGTGTTTACTGGTAATTTATGGCATGCGTAACATGATGCTTGAGTGAATTCTATTTTTAGATGCCGGGTAGGAGTCGGCGCGATTCACGGGCAAACAGCGCCGAAATATGAAGTCAAAATTCTCTTGGTCGCAGTCGTGTCATAAACAGGCTATTCTTTACCCTCATCTGAATAATGGAAGTTGAAAGGAAATTTACTCATGTGTTGATAGCGAAAGTTAGAAAGTTAAATTATATCTGAAACAAGCAGCTTATAAATACTTTTACTAATCAAAATCCAACTTCTTATATGTTGTGATGGGGGGCATAGGATAGGCAAGCAAAGGTCCAAGAAAATTTAATCCATCACGTCAAAGCAGAAAGAATTTTCAAAGAAAGAGTAGATTTCTCCTATACCTCCCCCCCCCACACCAATGCAAAGTTTCACTCCAGATTTTGGGAGTAAGTGCAATAACCGGAGCAAATACCCGGATGTGCGTCCCGGAGATACCTTTCCACGTGAAATATATCTTACAGAATGTAGACGAATGTCAAGAAACAAAAACCATTGAAGGCTGCATGAACGAATTAACGGTAAGGGTGGAAATTTATCCTAACATTGCACTATATGCCGCTGCCAGGCGATTCCTCACCCGCCATCTTAAATAACACCATTGAAAAAAAAATAAAATACATGCAGGGGTGCCGGCCAAGATACGTAATTACAAAATCAAGTTAGCCTACTTATTGCCCCAAATTAGAAATCCACGTCCTACGTATTTTGGTAGTATGCGTAAAGGATAATACTATGACCAAACTTATCCTATTTTCCCAACCCAAGCTGGCCAAGCCAACTGGTTTCCAACAGACTTACATGGCTGACGATAATTATACTAGAGATAAAAGTAGTGATTGCCGATCTTGATCCGCAGATCGGAAATCTGCCCGATTTTGGTCGAATCCGTCTTTGAAATCGGGATCGGAGAAAAGTTAATCAGCTACCGACTCCTCACGATCTTCCAAACTGACAATGAAAAAGCCCAACGTTTACTAAATACCACAGATTTTTTTTTTAATGTTTTAGTTTTTTATATTTTTCTATGTGACTACTACATTATGTCATTATAAATGCTCTGCCATCATTTCCATGGCGGAGACCAGGATTTGAAAACGTCAAACTTACCTACCGGGGGGCTGAAAGGCTGAAACTTTGTCCAAAAGCTTCCAAAATGGGCTGATTTTGAAGATTTTGCAGAATACCGGGAGGCGCGTGCCTCCTCCCTGGATCCTCGCCTGATTACCGCAAGAATCCGGTTGTTGTACCTGTAGATAATTTCTATTACTTTTGGCTTATTTACGCAATCCTCTGAAAACGGGAGGTTTTTCCTCGGGTGAAGACCTCAAAATACATGAAAATTCCATCAACATCTACAGACGGAAATGATCTGGCTACCAGTACATTGCACCAGTTTATGGCTGAAAAGAAGACTCCACGTGTGTTTCCTCATTTACGTAATTCATCATTATATAAAAGCTGTTCTCATTATTTTCTTTCTTAAAATTCATGTTTTTGCTCATTTGATAATATTTTTAACTCTTCAACATTATTTAAAGTATTTTATTTATATTTATTTATATAAATGTCTTTAATATTTATAATAATTTTTCTAAATGTAATAAATCATGAAAAAAATCATTAAACAAGATAATAGTAAATAAAATTCAAATAAATAAAAACATCAATATAAAAAAAAATCAAATTAAAATAAGCAAATACCACAAGAAAATCCAATAAAAAAATCAAAAAATACAAAATAATATTTCAAAAAAAAAAATGACATAAAAATGAATATAAAAAATCTTTTATTACATACACACTATTTATTCTCTATGGGATTTTGTATAGGGAAATCTAGCATATTCCCAAAATCACTATATCTAAAATTAAAAAGTCCTCTAATGACGTCAACAGTGACGTCATCACTTGCAAAGTTTTTATATAAATACGTAACTAAAATTCGTTCACCCATACGCACCTTTACATACCCCTACATATCTATACATACGGGCCTCGCTGCTCGTCCAGATCTGGACCGATACTTAATACAGCGTACGGTCAGGGCCTATGGGAATAAAAAGGCACGACCGCAATCGAATGAAAGTGACACGGGGCAGTAGCCGCCTTTGCATTATTGAAAGTAACAAGGGGCTGGGGCTTCAAATCCACATGAAACATCAAACATAAATCTTTATCACAAATTCCCACACGTTAGCTGTAACAAGCTCAGTGAGCAGACACAACAGCGCTGAGTAGAACCTCTCAGCACACGAGTACCACGTGCCATGCTGATAAAGATAGCTGCACAGTGGGGTTAAATAAGTGATTTGATACACTAGCACGCTAACATCAACATAACAGAAAACCCGTTGTTTATTTACGTTAACAAATAAGACCACTGCTTCGGTTAGTGAAGTCGAGCAACTTTTTTGACGAAAAGATCCAGAGACTGTCACATGAATATTGTTTCACCTCGTGAGAGAGGTTAAATGGTTGATAGGTTAGTGTGAATTTCACTACTGCGATTTTGGCTGCGATTTCTCTTTACTACAAATAGACTCTGACATCGGGATCTGATCGTCCCGATTCCACAGTTTTATGTATGATCGGCAGTAGTCGCAGTACCGATCTGGGGCTGATCGCCCGTCATAATAAAGTGATGAGAACTTGTTACGTAATTTAGTTGAGTTGCATCCGATACGCACACACATGTGTGAAGGCGATAAGCATATTGTAACAAGGGTCAAATTATGTCTACGGAAAATTCTATTAAAAGACACAATTTCAAAACTTGCATGCAAGGGTGAGATTAGACTTTCCTATATTCATTTTTTCCCATATCTTTTCGTTTAAATTAGTTGTGCACTTGGCAAATGTCATAAACTTCTGGAAACCATATGTCCTTCAGAGGTATTTTGATCTAGGGGCGCCTGTTATTTTTTGGGTTGGCGAAGAGGTCATGATCATCAAACGAACCCTCTGCCAAGGTGAAAGTTCATTGATTTACACATAATCACAGTCTATAATTGCCCGGTTAAATGCGAATACAAACTCGTCACTGAACGTCACATGTAGGAACACGTGCTTAGGAGTCCGTGACATTACGACCACCTGGTTTGCGCCTTTTTTGTTTTTTTATACCATTGGAGAAAATGTACAGTTCATTCAAAATTCCGCCTATTTCTTCTTTGGCAGTAAGGGATGCATTCATAAAGGGGGTGGCACTGCGGTTATGGAGCGGGGAAAGGATTTAGTATTTCGGCCACAGGCTAACGAATTCAGCACGTTAACGGAATAACCGCATGTTAAGGTGCCGAATTTTAAGTGGGGCAAGAATACTAAATCATCCCTAGGAGCTGTTATCAACCTTAACGATGGGGTAAGTTAGAGGAATAATATTCGTTTTGTTAGCGTGTTGTCCCCAACTTCAATTCAGCCACTTGGCCTTGTTCAAAATGTTTTTCCAGTGGTGACGTGCCGCAAGCTGGCAACAATCCAAGGGGCCACCCAGGGTAATGCGGTCACGATTCCGAATGTAGTTTATGAGGACTCAGATGGGGATTATTTAGGGCATTTCACATGCCAATATATTGCTGCTTTTCAAGTCAATCCATACAAGGTTCTACCGTGAAACACTCATACAAATAATTTAGGGAAATATGAGTACTTTTTATTTCTTGTAACCATATATGAAATATATAATAGTTCAAACAGTATTTTATTACATCATTCAAACTTGCTACTCTGGCGCATGATGGTCACGGGGCGGTTACGACGGGAAAAATACAATTCTGAATTTCCTCGAAAACACGGTGAATCTTGCCTCCGACACCTCTAAACAAAAAACACCGCCCTAAAATGCATGACTGCTATCACGTATACATGTGCTGTAAGGTTAAACCGATCAATTATGTCATTTACGTACCTAATATTCTAAAATTTAATAAAGAGATCCCCGTATCAGGTTTTTAAGATGTCAAAATTCATAAATTCCTATGGGGAAAACATAGATTTTTTACCAAAAATTAAAAATTAGGTTAAAAACGCGTGTTTTTTTGTTTTTGCCAGGAATCAGTAATGTATCACGATGGAAAATGTTTGTTAATCGAACTGCGAGGTACAACATTGACCTTGTGGATTCATTCCTAAAAAAAACTTTCCGAGCATTATGATCTCAAGCAAACTTCTGGTTCACCGAACGGTCACCGGCGGTCATTGACGTCATTAATTAGTGACGCACTTCATTAATATTAGCCTAATCCAAATTTCTAAAGTAAAGTGTTTGTGTCGTCATGGTCCATCTGAATGATCTGGATCAATTTAACCTCCATTAAAGCGGTTCCCGCACAACACTAGAGGACTCTGTACCAAAGCGATGAGTGCAAGGTAACAGACCCGGATGATCCCTACTCTTTTC
The DNA here is from genome assembly GCA_023653785.1 of Ophioderma brevispina. NCBI lineage: Eukaryota > Metazoa > Echinodermata > Ophiuroidea > Amphilepidida > Ophiodermatidae > Ophioderma > Ophioderma brevispina. Next base: position 29,172 of record JAMKCH010022036.1, read on the forward strand.
GATGAGGTCCTCGACTTTTTCTTCGTCAAAAAAAAGAAGAAAAAAAAGCTAGTAACGAGCAAAAAAATCGAAATTTATCAACACAATTCAAAATGAATGTTGGTATTAAAGAATATATAATTTGTAGTAGTAAGAGAGGTTGCTTACTTAACTAACTAGAAATGACAAAGTTATAGTAAAAAATGTGTCCTTAAACTGACCTTCTTTTAAGCACAACAAAAACTCCAAAACTTGTGACCACTAGCTGGCACTGCACTGAACGTTGGGCTTACTGAAAGCTGGGCTGTGTGTTTTGTGTGGATGAAGTGAACAGGGAATACAATGACAATTGACAAGGATTTTGTCAACACACTGGTGGCATGACAGTGACAAGCACAATACTAACCTCCACAAGAAGTCACAGATTGCACCAATATGGTTGTTAAGCTGTTAAGTGGATTTTTATAGATTTAATGAACCTAGCAACACCACAAAAAAACTACAAGTTGAAATAGAGCTGATGTTGCCACCACCGGCAGGTTCGTAAATGGACCCCATTTATGGTTAGAAGCCCTATAGTCTATAATGGGCGCCGAAACACATTAACGTATCAAAACATAATTTGCTAACAGTGCTGAAACGCTCTCTGACTGAATTTTGTCGGCTAATGCAGTTCTAGAACTTAATTAGTTCTGGAACCCAAACCAGAGGTCAACATATCTTTTAACACTACTCGTTATCAATCTATAGTGTTCGAACAAGTACCCTTTACGAAGCCGAGATTTTTCTAAACGGGAACAATGGACCCACTAATGTGCTCTTCAAATCCTTTTTAGAAGTACTTACAGTTTGCCTAAACGTCCGCCAGCGACAGTTAAAGCCCGTAGCATTCTATGAATAGTAATACCGGTATGTCGAATTGTTATGGTAACATGCCGAAATGCAATGAAATACTTACCCTGTGCTGGCACACAAACAACGCTGCGTCTCACGTTGATCATGTGGGTTGCTACTGCTTTCGTTTACCCATCCGGAACGCGCTGTCAAACTTTGCATTTGAATTTTAGCATATGCAAATCGTATTGTTGTTTGCCTGTGTGCAGAGTTAAAATTGCACTAGGCACGTTGGCACAGCGAAGTTGCGATGCATTCGCCGCCATTGGAAATACAAATTTTTTTTTCAAAACAGAAATTTGACAATTAGAATAACATCTTTCTAAATGTTCTTTTAAATCTTAACGTACACCCTCGATTACTACTGAAATCTTTACTGATAAAATTCACTGCGTCTCGTGTACAGAATGAGTTACCCCACTTTCCCCCCCCCCCCCCCCCCCCCCCTGAGCTAGAACGCTAACCTGTGATGTTCGTTTCTTAGCACAGTGGTTGCTTGGTGCACCGTTTCATGCTGTCCCTTCTTGTAGTCTGCAAATTCTCAATCACTAAAGCTCCAAACAGAGCATTGTTGAACAACGTGAAAATTGCAACCGGGGATGGCGTCTGTCGCAGCCGATACGCCATATGACCTGACCTCTAAACGGTCAGTGCCCATAGAGCGTTTTGTTTCCATATACCATCGTATAGACTGAGATATGTAAACACATGGCCGCTGTTGTGATAGAACGGATAGAAGCCGACGAAATTGCTGATTTTTCCCGTCAAACGTGAGTAATCACATTGATAAGTAAAGACCCCAAAGTGCCTTAGTTTAACATTAATCCTTATGACTATTCTCAATTGGCATAGGTGTGACCAAAACTCTGCATGCATTATGCTCTGGACTGGAAATGTACATAAAAGTTTTGTCGCGACCTGCCATATGCCCGCAAAACCCCAGTTTGTATACCTATGGGGACATACAAACCCGGTTGCGGTACCGGGAAACTAATCACTACTGACCTCTAGTTGGTACTCTCAAAATTTCGGGCATGTACATTAATGAGACAGGGCTAAATTGGTGAAGGAACTCCTTTTCATACAGCTAAAACTTACCCAAATATCATGCACTCTATCTATTGTAAGCGTCTGCTCTAGACACTTCATACATCACTCTGCATCACATTGAATTGTTATATTTCTTCAGATAATAAAATTCAAGGGAAAAAAAGACACGTCCGATACTCGATAAACGTTGTTGACGTACCATTTCGACGCATGCGTATCGTTGACTTGTCAGGTAAGTTTTTCATCTTGCGCAAAATTGTAAATACAATGCAACTTAAATATTGCCTATTGACCCTTTATAACCATGGATCACCCGTTATACTATACATGGATCACCCTGTATGCTTACTATTTGATCATACTTTGGACAGAAACCCATATCCTATGGTGACGGGACCCGTGGCTGCGCTCTCCAACAGCTAATTATATTTCCACGGCTATTCTAAAATTCCCTACTTTTAGTTAAACACAACTAGCACCCCAGAGGTCTTCCGTGTCCAGGGGGTGTGGACGGTATCACCACGCGACCGAGCTTAATTAATTGTGAAGATCACCTCCACCCCCTTGGGTTGTTAACCCCACTCTCCCGGTGTTAACAATCAATGAATAATTCAAGAGAATATTCAACAAATATTTATTTTAAAACGACGGCCAAATTCCAACCCCTATGGCAACTATTCATAATTGTGGGTAGCGTGTCATGAATATTCAGTCAATTAAACACCTTTTACCCTAATGTTTACATCTTAATTAGAAGAAGAGACAAAACAAATTCACAGAACTCTTTCTTTGTTTCAAACATACAATTCATGCAAAAGAGATTTATTTTATGTCATTCAGATCAATAACACACCAAAATAAAAATGCTTTTCATAACAATTTCCCAAGTTATTTTATACACTTGGCTGAATTTCGAAAATGTTAACAGTCGCAGGCAAAAATTAACTAAAAATAAAAGTCGGTAATTATTATTTATTTATTTTACTAATTGGCCAATCAGGATCCAGAATTAATTTCAAAATATTCACTTAAAAAAACTATTTCCTTGCCGTTGTTAATTTCTTGAACTAAATCCTTTAATCTTTCAACTAAGAAACGTGTTACTAAATCTAAATTTATACGAAATAATTTAATTTTATATTTAGCCAGATCACTCTCCAATAATTAATCGTCCTTGCATCATTGATCAGTTATTAACCTAATTTATCTGGCCCAGTTTTTCCTGTTTCATGGTAGCAAGCCTTAAGGGGGGCAGGAACATCTTTTAAACCTAAAAGAGTTTATTTATTTTTATATCTTACTGTCTATATAAGCCAATAACACAAATTTTTTACTTTTCGCAGCACTTCACAAACATTTTTTTTGAGCCATATTAATTGTCATAAGGAGGCACTTCAGAAACCGGGCGGAGAGCTCATACCTTGGGAGACCTTATGCGGGACGTCATCCTGTTTACTCCAGGGCACATCCGTGCCAGCACTGCATACGGGATAGGTGCAGAAGCTTATACCGCGGTATTTAAATCTGTACACGGTGTCCTTTTTTCGTACATGCACTTGGATGATGTGGAATTGAAATGGAATGCAGATTAGCGGTTTGAAGTGCTTTTGTTGTGGAATCCCAGAGCAAGAGGTTCTGATTGAAGAACGAGTGGGGGTAGATTTTGGGGAGGAGAACGCGAGTAAGCCGCCGATTTGATCCTCCAAGCAAGAAAACAAGTATCAAAATATTCCAAGGAAAATAACCAATGACCGTTTTGCCGGACGCCGAGAACATTTGAAATTGGTAATTAAAATCTTTGTTAAATTATTTTAGAGTACAAAAATCAGAGCATTTAGACAAATAGCACGAGAATTTTCGTGTAGAATTTTGCCAATCTGAGACTGAGTGTCGCGTATTTTCGTGAGGCTTGCCATGGCCATATCACACGGGTTAGCTGTAGAATTGCCGCCCGGATTGCAGTCGACCGAACTCATTATTTTGGTAATTTACCCTGATAATGGTCATGGTTTGTGCTAATACTTTCATTTCCAGAATATTTTTTCACATCATTTCATGGCCAAGATGCTTGTTACGAATGATTTAATCTGAAAAGCTTGGAATTTGTAATCGAAAAGAAGCCTGACGCAGCTGATAACATGAACCACACACACGGGCGTGGCTTTGCAATCGCACGGTCGCTGCCTTATGGATCCCCAGATGGAGCTTTACCTTAAACCTGAGTTAAATTGTCAGTGTTTGTTGCTAATACTTTCATGTCAGAATATTCCTGCACATCATTTCATGGCAAGTTCTTGTAAAAATGATGTGGTCCTGAAAAGCTTGGAATTGTAATTTAACAACCTTAAACAACCCTTCGGACGGAGAAAAAACACGAGTTATGCACTGTAAGACCGGGTAAGACCACGCACAAGATACTTGAGCTACGCACGGAGTGAATCGGACAGGCCAGAGGGTACAGTGGGGCGTAACTGCTGTGGGGTATGGCAGCCTGTGCTCGGTGGATGTGGTGTGAGGGGTGAGGGTTAAAGATAGGAGTGGCCGTGTCGGTCGGGGGGCGTGTGAGGGGGCCTAATTAATAAAAAAATTGGTTTGTCTCCAAGCTGAACGCGCGCGTTTGTTAAATTTCTGGCCGAAAATTGTGTAGTCCCAAAAAGTGTCTTGGTGGGGCGGAACTGGTTATGTTCGGTAATGTAGGGGTTGGGTATGTGTACAAGTGTGCAACCCATTTTTTTTCAAAAAAAAAGTCATGCAAGCTCCGAATTTTTGGTTTTGAAAACTGAAATGTGAAAATGCATATCGATTCACCAATCCTGCGACTTCTCGCGGTGAACTGACTAGTTTTACGTTGACGTGATTGCATAGGACGAGACTGGGTATTAGCTGGGCACCACGTGCGAAGTGAAACACTCACAGCCAAATTAATTGTCCAAGATGGCGGTTCCGTTAAAGTGTGCATGCTCGAAACGGGTGGAAACTGGCCACTAAAGTTCTGTTCAGCGTGCATATCGCAGGGACGGGGGGGGGAGACCAAATGGGATGCGCGTGTGGGGCCGCAGCATTAAATTTACATCGGGTTAGGAAGTGTATGGATGGTGGCAACCATGTGATCTATGGGTGGATTCCCTGGGGTGGGTGTGTGGCAAAATCGGGTGTGGCCGGTAGGTGTCGGGCGCATTTTCAAAATCGCGCATAGGGGGGGGTGGTTTTTGTGGGGGGGACCATTGGGGGTTGTGTGGTTGGGTGCGAGGGATAGTTTGGTCTGGTTGGGTGCGTGGATGGTCAATGCGGCACTCGGGGGACGGGGGCGGGGCAGAGTGTAGGAGAACGGGGGGTCTTTGGTCGTTTGGGATCTATGACGGCCGGGGGTTCACTTTCTGTACTTTCCTCATCGGCCTGTGTTTGGGGCGTGGGGGTCTTGTGGAAAGGACAGGGAGCCAGGAGGCGCAAAAGGGAAGTGGAATCTGCAACGATCGGAACTAAGGGAGCTTCCACAAAACGGACTGGAGAAAAAACGCGGAAGAGGTTAGGGGGCAAGGGGGGGGAAAGCGGGGGGGGGGGTGAGTCTGCGGTTGCCAGGGGTGGGGGGAGCGGAGGGCAAAAGCGCGGGGGGTTTGCTAGTGGTGGATACGGGCCACGGGAGCGTGCAGGGCCAGAAGGTCGGATACCATGGGTGGTGAGGTCAAGCCCGGGGGTTGAAAGGGGTGGTTGTGGCGGATCGAGTTGTTGGCCGTGGTTGGCAATGGTGGGGTGAGTTTGTATTGCCGAGCACAAAGATGAAAATTAAAAAAAAAAAAAAAAATACCGCTTCCCGCATTACTTTTCACGCCACTCATCCAGCGTTAAAAAAAAAAAAAAAAAAAAAAATACAGCAAACGATTTGGTTTGGTTGGCCTAATAAAGCTCTAATGTAAAAATACCTTGCGTATGTATGTACAACAATATCCTCTAAGTGCAAAAAATCCGGAGAAAATGAAGCATATTTAAATGTTCAAAATAATAAAAAACTTAAAACTTACGTAAATCTCTGCGTATGGTTCCATGGCCTGAGAATACGTGCACCGGCCCTTTTACAGCACCTTTCGCACTTGCTTTGTGAGTATTCACGATTTGCGTGCGTTAATCAGTCATAGAAAGTTCTAATCTCGCACAATAATGAATATGTAGCGGGTTATTGAAGGTAGTTGAATACCGAGCAATTAATTAGCCCCTCAATAAAATGATTTTGGGAGTTCTTGGTCAACACGTGTTTGTCAAGGCTGGCACAATACGGGTACGCTGTGTGTGCTTCTGCATCGGGTGTTGTCAAGATGGGTGTGATTATTATGCTAATTAATAAAAAATGAGGGAGATAGGGTTGTAAACTGTTTCAGTAAAAAAGCAGCACATGTTTAAGCTTTATGTTGCAGTACCAATTCGTTAAATTGTAACCAAAAAGTCCTGCCCCGGGTTCATCTAGACCCAAGGTATTGGTGTGTAGCCTAGACTTTGCCCTGCTCATAAGGCCATTCGGGGGGCAACTATTTTAGCCAGATTTGGTGTTGGTAGGCGACAGGGGGGTGGGGGCCGGGTCACGTACGCTTGTCCCTAGCTGGCCTGAGTCAACCCTATTCGTCTGACTGTTGTTGTGATTCAGGTTTATGTGGGTGGTGCATTGTTAGTTGGGGGAGGTGTGTGGTTTGCTGGCTTCCCTCGTCGTCTAATGGTGCGCTAGTCTTGTGTGTGGGTCGTATGGTTGTCCTGGGTGTTGCTGGTTCCGTACTTTTTGGTCCGTTTTTGGTGGGTCTTTGGCCGGAAGTCCCCACTGTATCGCGTTTGTGTCGAACGAAGCAACCCCAAGAACAACAATACGAGCGAAGTCACGCCGTGCTGGTGAAACTAGGCAGGAGTTTTTCCACACAGGTTCAGGGGACTTGTATATTACCACCACAAGCGAACATACAATTGGGGCTAAGTATCCAAATTGAGAAACTATCTAATTGAGGTTTAAACATCTTATCATCACAAAACATCAAAACAAAGTGATTGGTGCCTATGTAAAATACAGCACATTAGAACCATACAGCTTAGGGATCCAAAGTGTGAAAAATCATAAAAAACCGTACATAAAACAACACACATTAAAGCGTGTGTATTCACATCTACAAATCGACACACATGGACCAACATGCCGCGAGGCAGGGGGCGGGCCAAAGAGGAACAGGGGGGGGGGGGGAAGAAAAAAAAAAAAAAGGGGCAAATAAAAAAAAAAAAACACACACAAAAAACAGGGTAAGTGAGGGGGGAAAAAAAAAAAGGAAAAAAAAAGAAGAAAAAAAGGAAAAAAATGGGGGGAAAAAAGAAAAAATAAACAAAAAAAACGAAAAAGAAAGGGGGGGGGTCAAAAAAAAAAAAAAAACTGGAGACAAAAAAAAAAACAAAGGGGAAAAAACTCACACTCACAGAAACAAACAACAAATAAAAGAAGGGGGGAACGAAAGAAAAAAAAAACGGGGGGGGAAAAAAAAAAAAAAAAAAAAAAAAAGGGAAAAAAAAGGGGGGGGGGGGGGGGGGAAAAAAAAAAAAAAAAAGAAGAAAAAAAGGGGACATTTTAGAGTATCCACAATTTCTAGAATCCGCTACTCAGACTTGCCAAGCAGAAAATTGTTGCTTTTCGTGATTAAAATCAACACTTCAAACTGCTATTTTCCGATTTTCGACATTATCCTGACTGCCTAGGAAAGAAACCATAACTGTTTTGCTAATGGTTCTCAAGCCTTCTGGGAGTACAGTATAATATCACCTTGAGTACAATAGGTAATATGTGAAACAGGCCTACACTGGCACAAAAAGATTGTAAAATTTGGAATCTACACGGCGAGAAAAATTTGGCGAACTACGAAATTACATTCGACAGAATTTGAGTATTTCTTCAAAAATAATCCACCCGAATCAAATCTCAGCTTGACTATAACAATGATCTTATTGCCTCTGCATCGTCCAAAATTTCCAAAATGCAGCGCCATCAAGGACCATCAAGTGGTGCCGGCCTATCCCTACTCAGGCCTAGAACTGAGTTTAGTACACAATCCAAAAATGTGTCCCTTTACACTATTTATTTCAGTTTCTCTTGAAGAAATAAGGAGTATTTAACTTGAATAAAAGAAGTTTAATTTCAAAGACCTTTTTTTGTCAAAATATAGTGACTTTGACCACCCTGTAATGTTCAAAACAGAAACAACATTATTAACCTAACATCTTAATTTTTTTTGGAGGGCCTTTGTTCCCCAAATTCTCTTTTCAAAATCCACATCTGTTTTGGGGGGGGGGGGGGGGGACCTGCACATTTTTGGGAAAAAAAAATAACCAAGGTATATAAAATGACAAAACTATGTAATTTTTCTTATGTTACCCCTATAGTAATTTTAACCCACACTGATATTGTCTCTCTTTTGGCCATAGCTGACATCCTGTATGTATAAGCTTTTCCAAAAATGTATACTTATAATACAGTGTACATGTAATGAATAAAAAGTTGTGTTGAGAGTAATGCATATTGGTGCCTTTTTTGTCATTTTGCACTGTTGTAACATTTTTGTACCAGTTTCATGACATATGGCCGTTAATCTCTACTGGCATTGTTTCTATATTTAATTCTCTTTTGGTTTTTGCTGTGTGCATAAGTTTTGCGCTCTCCAAAAATCCGTAAAAGGCACACTTCTCATAAAGCGTTGAGCCCATCACTTCACTCCTCAGTATTTTATAAAAAAAATGGGTTATTAAGATATTTTAGATCGAAATCTTAAAAAATTGTTCTGTGTGTTGTCCATTCACATTTTTCTTTCTTCCTTTGATGAACTTACAATTGGAGGGACCATTCATTTGTGCTAAAAGGGTTAAGCATCAACTTACGTTAAATATTGGTTCCGTTTTTTGTTGCAATTATCCCTTTAATTGGCACTTTCAAAATAATTTATGAAGGGTATTGGTCATAACAGCTGTGCCGTATTCAAGTGCCAATGATCGAAAGATTAGTATTCTGCCACCACCCTGTGATTCGGGCACTTCAAACGGAATAAAACTGCATTTAAATGTTGGCAGAATACTGAATTCCTACCAAAAGATCACATACACTATAAAATGAGGTGACATTTCCATATTTTCCTTGACGTTGTTTTAGAATTTTAATCCCCTGTGCGATAAATCGGAACGCCATCATAGTGCATTATGGTCTGAAAATTATCTCTGCCACATAGGGGCCCTAACATTTCATACAGCATGAACACAGCATAGTTCCACCTTGCTGTGTTGCAAAACAACAAGCTGTGTAATACACTGTATACCAAGGAGGGGATTATGCTAATACAACCCATGTTTTCTCAATGTCACAACAAACCATCGACGAATACATTCTCAGACAAGTTTTGTCGATTTTATCAAACAAGAAACCGGATCGACTGCAATAAAGAAATTCACAACAACCAGCATGTGGGAAGAACTTTCAACAGGTATGCCTTATGGTAAAAATAACGAACCATTTTGCACAAATCAAAAACACTAACAAGTGTAACGAGCGTCGCAAAAAAGTTAATGGCAAACCCGCCCATTATCATAACGTTCCTTAAAGTCTCAATCTGTATATAGTTAACGTGAAGCAGATGCTATCTTCAGATTGAGTTTCCTCGAATCATAGCCACACGGTACCAACGCGTTACATTTACATGAATTTCCGAACCAGAGGCGGCCGGGCACCCATTGCATTCCCTGCACATTCTTTTCTTCGCATGGTGGGAGCGAGGAGAAATTCCATAATCACTCTTATGCAATCATGCATTTCCGACCTTATACAATACAGGCCGTGTCTTTTTAAAAATGCCACTGTTGCCAAATATCACACTTTTCAAGATATTCATGGTGTGCAATTTTGTAGCTACTTGTGGAATAATTTAGGTTGGTTGAAAATCACACTCCTTGAGACCATTTTTAGGTGTGTGATGGTGTGCTATCGCAACTCGCACGCCTCAAAAGACAAAGGCCTGCCTTATAGGAACTATTTGAGTAGACCAAGAAACCCCGACTCTCGCGGGGCTCGAACCAGGGCCGATCGGTCGATGTTATAATACCCTGTGCCGATGTTTTCAGCGCCTAGACCCTCTCGGGCCCCTCACCATATGGAACTCATGCCAGGATGCTTTATGGGAGCACAGTACAATCCCTCTGCGTGGAAAGTGCAACACACCGCTATAATTCCTATAAACCTAGAATTTGAGTGTAATTTTGTAGTTTTGGGGGGTGGGGGCGTATATTTGTCCTAGAGATTTGCTTTTGTTTTGGTTCATTCATCATGTGCATATTCTTTAATATACTATTTTTTCAAAATACCTTTTTCATCAGAAGGGCGGGGCTTAGCAAGTAGATCGCATGATCACATTTACGCGCATCACCTTAAAGTACACTTATAATCTTGTAAAAGGTACTTTGACAAGAGTATAAAATGGACGAGACGCATCTTGGCGGTATGATCCTGCTACCATTTGAACTGCCTGTGAAACACTGATTCTGTGGAGCTCAGGAACTGGAGTTAGAAAAAAACAGGGTGTAATTTTCAATCTAATTGCAAAGAACTGACATTGTCAATCTAGGTTCGAAGAAGATATTTTAAGGCCATGAATTCAAAGTTCTATTCTGCAAATTTCATTGACAGAGAGAGCGCACAAAGCATGTGTTTCAATAGGCAGACCATTTTGTACTGTGCCCCCTTTAGGACAATGTTTTTTCTTGTTGATCAAGATAAAGGCGTACATGCTTGGCCTCGTTAGTCTGATATTTGTAGCAATGGTGAATGGTTGTAATTTAAATGCTAGTGTTGAAAGCTACTAAAAACATGACAAACTTACTAAGTTTGAAAGGTGCTGCCCGGGAGTGCTGATGAATCAGAATTTTTGGATCCAAATGAGAGTCATATTCTTGAATTTTGGTGAAGGTGGTTTGAAGATGTTTTTCTATAGTTTGAAGGGTGGTGAATCATATTTATTTTTGGTCCAACCTCTGGGAAATGTTGGGAAGCCTGTAATTTGTAAAGTAAGGGGTAAATTTACTACAGGGCCAATTTGAAATCCATGTACCATCTGTGACCATTGGTGTTGGAGTTAAAAGGTAAAATGGCTAAAGTTGTAAAAAAAAGTCAATTTCCTTTTGTACAGGGGTCAAAATCACAAGTTGCTCCAATTTTAGTAAAAATGAAACAAATTGTTCATCTAGATTATAAGCCTAATGCATGGTAATTATGTTAAATCGATCATAGGGCAACATAATCCAATTGGCATTGACCTTCTTTGACCTGTATCTCAGTATTGTAATCATTTAACATTTCCAAAACTAGTTTTTGAGAGTCCTCTTTCCTCAGGCAATAATTTGCAAGTATTTAAAATATAATCAAAGTAACTTTCAATGTTGACCCCTGTACAAACTGAGATTGACCTTTTTTACCTAAATTTTAGTCATTTCTACCCTATAACTCCAAAACCAATGGTCGTAAGTTGTACAAACTGTACTTTTTGGAATCCTTATGACTAGACTAGACATGATTGGGGCATTATAAATTTTTGACCCCGTGTAACCATAAATTGGTCCTGACCTGAGACGAGTATAACTATCTATATGTAACCCAGAAAGAAGGGAAAAAAGAGGGTGCATTTCTCTTCTCAGTGCAGTAGTATTTTGTATTATTTGGTACTGAAGGCAAAATATAGTCTAGGTGGTTAGGGTTAAGATTTGCAATTTTGCATGAAATTAAATATGAATTTGCCACCATCTAAAAAGGACAATTCAAGTAAAACATACAAAATAATACAGACAAATATGGTGACCGCCCTCCAAAAAAGATAACAAAAAGTAATTAGGTCAAGCAAAAAAAAGTTCATCTCAGCTTTTCACTCGCATAGGTGTAAAAAAAAAAATACATTTTACCGCATCTCTTTTTCTTAAGGGTTTTCAAGAGACTTTTAACATTGTTTTTTAATCTGGTCAAAAAATAAAGGAAAGTGTGGCTGTTTAAAAAGCGGTTAAAAAGTCCTCTAAAATGCAATAAAAATGCATAGCGCTTAGGGTTTTGAGCTACAGAAAGCTGAGACAAACTGTTTTCTTTTTTTTTGGCCTTAGAAACAAAAGCCAAATATCTAAACACAGGATTATCTGAAGGTAAATGATGGTTATGAAAAAAGAGTGTTGGGCCATTTAGTGACCCCACTTCACTGGTGACCTTGATGAATTGAACAGTCTTTGCGGAATAAAGTGCAGTATCGCATGCACTTTATTCCATAAAGATTGCTTAATTCATCAGGGTCGCCAGAGAGTGTGGTCTAGTGGTTAAGGTGCTTGCCTGGGATTTATCCGGTACTCAATTCTGGATTTGATCTGTATACTTGTTATTGATTAAAAACTGAATGCTGCTCTCCTCCATGGTTCAAATTGGGCAAACTTTCATTGAAAGTATCGCCGCCCGTACGAAGGGGATGTTAAAGCACTTTAGCACTTTTTTGAAGGGCGCCCCCAATATGTTCAATATTTGGATTTTTTACACACGTGCATTGCGCGTAACTGGCTACTTAAACTATACCTGTGAAGGTTAAGCTCGAAAATGACTCTATTGTGTCACAAACGAAGGAATTTTTGTACTAAATACTTATTATCGGGCGCATCCCTGAAATAATTCAACGGCTGCTGGCAACGTCCTTCCATGTGCAAATAGCCGGAATACCGCCATGTACGTTTCTACGCTAATCCCACCCCATTCGTTGCTTTTAATAGTTCGGAACTGCCAAAGTCAAGTTAGAGGTATTTTCTTGAGACTGTAGCAACTATTTACATCATCCGGACGGACACATAAACCGCCGTTAGCATGTCCAGCTTGCCGTTAGTCCATCTGGGATCCCCCAATTCCTAAATTACAAAATCGCTTATTTTGTGATAAAATACGCATTTTTTCTATCATTCCCTCGTTCGCAGGTATCGTTCCTAGACAATTACCACTTAACTGGGCAAAATATCAAATTTTGAAATTGGGGCGCCTTCAAAAATGTGCCAATATTGCTTTAAGCCGTCTGTCCTGTGTACAGAGAGCACAACTGTATGTGTATATGATATCGCAGCCAGTTTCAAATAAGAGTAGGGTGAAAACCCCGAGTGTTCCCAATCCGCCCACCCTCAAAGCGGGCCATGTTAGGAGCATCCGTTTTGTGGATACACAAGCCCCCAGAACAGCTTACTCAGCTGAATAAATCCTAACACCACCACAAGCTGTTACTAATGACTTGTGGATACGTAAAGAAGACAACCAGTGAAGTGGGGTTGCTAAAGAGTCCAACCCTAAAATAGATTATCATGTATTTTTGTTGTTGTTGAGATCTTTACTGGTATTGGTTGAAGTGTTTAAAATTCCTTTTGTGTCAATTCCTTAGATAACTATCCACCAATGAATGAATCCACATCACTTCATCGCAAGAAGTCGACTCACCTCAACATGGGGAGACGAAATTCTAATGATACCCATTCTACAGAGACGAAGGTCCGTAAGTCCCGATGCCAGCGCATTGGTGAATATTTCCGCATGATCAGTTCAGCATACGTGCCTTGAACTACAACTCATTTACATCTCGGAGTGCTGTCTTGGATACAGCGATGGAGCCAATATTTTGGATAGTGGACCATCTTGTAGACCGTTGGACCGGTGAGTTACAGGATTTCTGCAGTGTTTTCAGAGGATATACATTATCTATGCATAGATGGGGTGGTGTTGAGCAACCTGAGTTTGGATGTCAAATAGATTAATTTTTGTTCCTTTTTTTTTATTTCACTAAGTGTGGGTTCTGATCATAATCTCTGCCACCAGCTTAATTGGATGTTCTAATTTTGATATCACATCAGGGCCGTACGCAGGATTTATTTAGGGTGTGCGGAAATTTGACAAGTGGGACTTCTTTTTGTGAAATAGACAAAATCCCCCGAAAATGGTCCCTTTTTGTACTTTTTTGGAACATCTCATCACCAAAAGTGTACATTCTTGTCAAATTTTCTCAATTTTGGACTTTTTATCAGCAAAAGTTACCTTTGCCCCTTTTGTGGAATTTTTTTTGGGGGGCCCCACACCCCCCATCATATGGCCGTATACAAAAAGCATATTTTTCTCATCATCTAAAAATCCCAGACTCCACAAAAATAAAATAAAAAAAAAAAATCCCTTTGGGGATAGGAAAACTTCTGTTTTCGTGGCGAACCATGTTAATTTAATTAGCACAGGAGTCTATGTAGTGCATTGTTGATATTCTTAACAAAACACAGCATTCCTGCATGTGAAAGTTGGAAGTGAGACATTCAGTTATCAGTCATTTGTACTAAGTAGAGAACAACATGTTATAAAATCAGAGCACCCAACGTTAAATCACTAATTTCAGGGGCTAACATTTTTTGTGAAAATGTCATCAAATTTGTACCATTATTCACAAGATCTCATCAGAGCAATCATGTAGTCTGTGTTCAGACCATGTACGTACTACTCGGGGAAAGATAAACTACTGGGTACTGTCAGCTAAAGGCACCAAACTTGTTACAAACCCCCACATACTCAGTCAAACCTGGGTCTTTGACAAAGGACTAGCTAGGGCAATTATAAGAACTCAAACAAACAGACCGATTGTGGGTTGATCGCATCACAAACAGTGAATTATTATGATTTTATTTCATCTGCCTATTCTAAAACCACCATGAAGTTTAGTGAAGATTCTATTAGGCCAGGGTTGTAGCTAGCACATTTTTAGTGTTGGGTGTTATTTGATGAAAATTTGACATATTTTATAACTTATGCCTAAATTGTCAATATTTGCATACAAATTATTAAAATTGTGGCATTTTTGCTCTTTGAAGTGGTGGGCTCTAGAGTTAAAATTGATGTTTAGATGGTGGGCTCTGAAGCTGACCACTGCCCCCCTCTAGCTACATCCCTGATTAGGCTAAATAAAATAGTGTCTCAAGTGGATTCACATGTTTTTGTTTTGGCACTCATTTGCTCAGAGATAATTGTTTTTTGTGCCTTCATTTTTTTATAGCAACATTGAAAACTTTCCTCTAAACTCTTCGTTTGGAGAATTGACAGGCGAAACACCATAATAATGAAACCCTTTCATTCGTGTTAACTGAACAATTGAGTTATGAAGTTTTACTCTTATTTCATTTCGTGGGAAATTGAAATAAATAATTGAGGGTAACTCATCAACATTTTAATCCCTTTGCAAGCTTTGAGACCATATTTATTTATCCTTACAATTACCAGAGGCTCAGCCATCACAAGCATCAATTCATTCACTTGTAAGGCTGAATTGAAACATTTCTGTCTGAATTATTCAAGATAAATTTTATTTGGGAAAATACAGTAACTTCACTCATTACACCTTATGCACAAAAGTTAGACTAGCTTGAAAGTTAGACCTGGTCTAAGTGTCATTTAGTACCACCAGAAAATACTTCTCCTTTGTATTGCATGAGATATTGTGGATTTATCTTTGAATTGATAGCTAATTTATGAAGAAAATTGTGAATAACTGTCATTTTGGACAAAACTAATTTGAATTTTAGGAGACCGAAGACCCGTTCGCGAACTCAGTCATAAATCTACGTGCATACTATGTCATCCTGAGTGACCAATTTGTCCAAAGCACTGCTTTAGCTGGTATAAAAAACGTCTATTATGTAGTACAACGCATGATTTGGTTGACACATAGGGTTAAGCATGAGTTTGGGGAACGGACCTCGGGTTTAAACTTTAGAGCCTGGTCTACCTTTCTGTGCATACAGACCTAAAGATTTATTTGAATTTTATCTTGCATTTTCTCTGTCTGGCTACAGATAATGGTGGTGTTGGTTACCGTCCTGACATCGTTTGTGGTCATCGTTTTCTATGTGGTCATCCTACAATATCTAGTCAATACAGGACAATACTTTTTTTTAATCTTTCATTGGTCTTTGCATTGCTAATTTTTTTTTTTTTTTTTGTTTTTTTTTTTTTTTATTTTTTTTTTTTTTTTTTTTTTTGGGTTCAATATTGGTGTTCCACTACTACCGAGAGTGACCACCCCCACCATGGTCATCCACCACAGGCAGTTTTTTAATTAAATGTTACTGCATTATAGCTGTTTGAGGTATTGTTTTAAGTTGGAGGATTTGTTTGTTCCCGAGGAATTTTCCCGAGAGGGTGTTACTCCCAAGGGAACTTCCAGGGGACGAAACCAATCCTGAAAATTCCAAACAATGACTAAAAAACAGCTAGCCCAAAGTTTAGTAACATCATCCGTAACTATTGAAATTCAGAAATAATTAAATAAAAGGTAAATATTTTATTGTGGAAAAATGTCCATGTGGTTCCTCTAGTTGCATTGATTGATGTTTCATGCCTCTCTTCCCTATGTTTACACTCTAACATCCAGTGGTCCTTTCTTGTTGTTTACAACTACAGTGGCTTTGTGCGAAAATTGATGTAGATCAACCGGTTTGTGGTCTCGGCAAAAAACATCTAAAATGCACATTTAGGAGAGTGGCAAGAAATCTTTAGTGTGTGCACTGCTGAAGCCTTTCTTCCCACTGACTGGGGGCAGGCCCGTTTTTTTTTTACGCAGGGGGTGTAGGGTGGGGGGGTGGGGTTTTTTTTAAAATTTCCCCCCAAATTCCACAAGGGTGAAAAGGTCCACTGTTTGCTGAATTTTTTGATAAAAGGTCCCAAAATTTAGAGAAATTTTGACACAACGTCCACGTTTTGGGTGGATCCATATGTTCAAAAGTCCAAAAAGGACAATTTTTAGGGGGTTGTGTTCCACTTTACCAAATTCCACTTTTTTCAAAATGTCCACTTTTTTCAAAAAAGGTCCCCTTTTCGAAGTCCCGCACCCCCAAAATAACTCCTTCATCCCGGCCCTGGACTGGTGTTTTACAGCACATGGTTAAGATGAGCAAAAGAGCATTTTCCACAAATTTGAGCAGGCTTGTGGATCTCATTTATATGTTAAAATGAGTTTTCATAATTTCATGTCCTGTCTATTCGAACTCTTTTGACAATTTACAAAATATTTCCATTTCCATTTTAAAAATTTTAGAGAAATGTTATTAAGGTGTAGAGATCATGAATTTCTTGTAAGCAAACAACAAAAAGCATTTGGCCACAGTTCTTGGTGCCTCTTTGGCAACCATCTCCGGATGGATCTTGCATTTTTTTCTTCAATTTCTTTTTCTCTTTTTCTTAAAATAATTATATCCTCACTACTACTAGTAGTATCTTGTATTTTCATTTGATTTGGTTATCTGTTTATATTAACTTTTTTCTGCAGATCTGTATCATAAACAATTGTTGCCACTATATGCAAGCGTTGTATTGGTCCTACCCCCACGTTACTCATCATTGCTGTGTCTGCAATCAGTGTATACTAAATAAAGATGGGATCACCACTGGTCGTATCCTTTTTGCTTCATGCCATAATATTACACGGAAAGTTGCCATGGAATTCAGAATATCAGGATTTTTTATGTATTTGGTTGTGAATGAACCGGCCAAATACAAGAAGTTTTGTGTGCACCCATTCATTAAAGGGGAGAAGCCATTTTGAGTAATAAACTTCATCTTGATAGAATGGCTTTAACCCCAAAACAACATCGTAAAGTTTGTGCTGATATTTCAACCCTTTTGATGTGAGAGCTACAAACATGATTTTGTATCCCCAAATAGTACTGTGTAAAATTAATATTGGTCGACTTCAAAATGGGAATATTTTTCGCCTCTCACATCGAAACAAAACTTCCTTTAGCCCTAAGATTCACAGGGTTAATGAGAAAAATAGAGCTTTCTTCTGATACCAAAATTTTTTACTACTTCCGGTAAAATCCTGGTCCCGGGGACCGAGCTATTAGCATCGGAACTTGGCTTTAAACAAATGATCTCCTGCAGCTTACCTGGACAGCTTTCCTTAACCATAGATTATCTATCAGCTTGGCCACATTTGTTGTGGGGCATTTCAACCACCGATACTTCATGCTATTCTGCATTTACTGTGGATAGGTACTATTTATGTGTGTATATCTGTATGGCCAATCTTTAAGGATGATTTTTTGATGCCAAGGTAGGTATTTCTTGTTGATCAAATAAGTTGAGCACTAGAGTAAACATGAACAGTTGTGACAAAATCAAGGAAATTGTGTAAAGTGACCCAAAGACATTACATCAATGTAAGTGTGAATGAGTAATGGCTGACAGGTCCAATGGTTGCTCTGATAATTTCAACCTCAAAGGGAACAAGCACTGAAACGAGCAGTGGTAATTTTTCATGTGAAATTTTAACTTTACCTTAAGGGATTACATAGTGTCTGAAAAATGGCTTGTGGCCGCTCAGCGGCAAGCCACTCAAGTACGCCGCTTGCAGGATTGAGCTATTATAGTAAAGCGGCGCTAAGCTATCGCTTGGAACTAACTCATGAGCGGCACTGCCTCCATACAAGCCTTTCCTTAGCCGGGCGATTTTTACCCATGTTTGCCAAGTTTTGGCGCTCGTTTAAAAAGACAGAAAATCGGCACCCGGGCGCCGATTTTGAAAGCAAAATTGCGCCCATTCCTTTGGTGCACTCAATTCCTGAATTAAAAGTTACTGAATACTTTCGTTTGAAAGGCATCCGAATTGTTTTTGAAATTAATTACACACATAATTGTAATTTCATGCATATTAGGGCCGCCGCAGTGATTAAAATGCGACATAAAAAACCTTTGGCCCGATAGCAAGGCGATAGCACGCGCATAGCACATTGAGCCTTTATGAAATCTACATTAAATTTAACAAATTAAACACTGATTGGCGCATTATTGCCTATAGCACATATAAATGGACCGACCTATTGGCTCACAAAATCAAACAAGGTAAGAAAAAGAAAAAATAAATAACATGTACGATTTTTTCTAATCTCCCAAGACAATTTTAAATTAAAATACTGTGTGTGACTCATAACTAGAAACGCCTTTTCAAACCGAAGTAACTTGTAACTTGGTCGGTCATTTCCTCCACTCCAATTTTGTCATCTTTCAACTTTCGTACACGTACTCATGTAATCTAATTTCTTCGTTTTTAGCAGGGATTAGATTAATATTTTAAGCATGAAATCTATTCTCTTGGGTCTGAACCGTTACGTGCTGTAATATCTGTCCGATTTCCGTGACGTATTTTGAGACTTTTCCCCATTGTACTTGCATAATTAATATTTGTTTAAATAATCCCTCCTAACAAAACGGCTCCCTGTTCCCTTTTAAAAAAAATTAGGGAACAGGAGCCTCCTTGTTTTCTGAGTTCTGGCTCCGTCCAATTCCCTCTTATGGAAAGGCTTGGCTCCAGAGTTTTAATTCAAGTCAACTTCATACGATTTGCCGCTTTGGGCAAGCTTCAGCCCAGGTGCAGAGATCGATTTATTGCTTGATGCTTGCTGCTTGGGTCCCCCACTAGCGATTCTGACGTGATTCTTACGGAATTCATCATCATACCGGCAAAAGCGGTAACGGCATGGACACTAGCACACAACCTTTGACTTAAAGCCTTCCTCCAGAGGTATTTCTCGGAGATGGCTTCCACCCAACTGCAATGATCTCCACTACCGTTGTCATTTGCCATGGCCCTTATGTTGTCACAGAAGGGATGTCCATGTCACCACATCATTTCCTGATGTCACAAATCCGTATTTTCTGTGTTCTTCGCCGGTCGATGTCCATCAACCATTTCCTTCTAGCAACAAAAATAGTTTTGGATATTGGTCATTGTTCATTCTTTTTACTTGCCAAAGTATTTATCTTTTTGGTCAAAACTGTGTTTGGTAGATCTGTGTGACATATCTCTAATTGATGTGTTTCCATTCTGTCCCCGTTGGTGCCACCCGTATCTTCCTCAAGGCAGCCACTCAAATAACGCACATCCCGCTCGCCTGACTTTTTCAATGTCCATGGTCTCTGCCTCGTAAGTTGAAATAGAAAGGACACACAGTATTTTGTGTAGTTCAAGCTTGGTTGAATTCCTAATATCCTTGTAAAATTGATTGAGTTTCGGCAAGGAATCCATGGCGATGCCAACTCCTGTGTTGATTCACTTCATCGCCAGTGGGAAGTCTGATATGAAACCGCAAGGTAAGTGATTGTTTTCCACTTTTTTCCAAGTTTTACCATCTATCGTTATGGAATCTCGACTATTTCCTCTCTGATAACTGAACTTTGGTTTTTAACTGAATGTTTTTGTGAGTTGAAACCTTTACTGAATGCATCCACTTTTGAACAAGTGCTTGGAGTACTTGAAAATTCATATATCAATGAAACAAAAATAATTAGCAAGGGTCCCATGGCAAATTTGATAGCAAAAGCCGAGTTGGAAGGTGTTTTGTAACAATTGCCGCCTGTCTGTTGATTCCTCCCCAAAAGTCGCCATCTTGAATTTGTATGCGCATACGTATTTGCTTGTTGAAGTTATTGGTCGCAATACAAGCGTATTTGCAAACAGACGTGCCCAGTAATCACTTTGGGTTTGTGATGAAACTTGCTCATAACATCAATAAGCAACACACCAGCCCATTTTTTCATTCAAAAATGACGAAATGGGCTGCCACATTCTCACCCTATCATTGTGATCTTAACTCTGAGGAATTAATATGGGTCTAGACAAAAATTTTGCCAAATACTACAAGACCTTCAGCATAAAAGGCATTAAACATCATTTGACAAGGCGCTGGAAAAACTTTCACAGACATGAAAATGCTTTGCCACATGTGTGGGATATCAAAATTTATTTTAGAAATTTGGAAAATTTTGGAAATTATGGAAAACACCCTTAACCCGCTTGCGCCACCCGGCTGTTTGTTTCGTTATTTTACGTAATAGGGTCATATGATGTAATTGCCAATCAGAAAATTGGTAAGAAAAGCCCAGATATAGTAGGTCTACTTTGATGGTTTGCTCAATTTATCTCTTGTGGTCCCCCGCCAAACTTGAGTTGGCAAAGGGGGACTATAGAAATGCCTGCGTCCGTGTGTGTGGCGTGTGTGGTTGTTTTGCGTGTGTGCGTCCCCACCACCATATTCTGGAGCTCAGCAAGTTGGGTGTCCCACTTCTCAACATAATTCATCTCAATTAGGCTTGGCTTGGAAGTAAAGTGGGTCATGTGACGTAGGTCAAAGTCAAATATGGTCAAAAATAGGAGGCTCAATTTGGTCAAAAATAGGGTTATATTGTTATAAACCTTGTAAACACGATATCTCTTTGATCTAAGCAAGTATGGGTTTCCATCTTCGCACCTTAGATGTCACCCAAGTAGACGGTGGATGAGTTTTCGATGTGGCATGTAGCATGGTCCACAGGTCCAATATGGTCAAAAATAGGGTCACATGTGGTCAAAATGATTAATTTGCTATAAGCCTTGGCAGTTGTGGCAGGATGATGAACTTGGTGGTGTGGTCAACATTCGTCCAAAAATTTGAAGGTCATTCAAGGTCATGCAGGGTCATTCAGGTCAAATGGAATTAAATTGCTATAGCCTTGTCAATTGTGGAGGAGGATAAACTTGGTGGGTGTGGTCAACATCAGTGCTGTACAATTTAAAGGTCATTTCAAGTCCATGCAGGTCATTCAAGTCAAATGGGATAAAATTTCTATAACCTTGTCAAATGTGGTAGATGATGAAACTTGGTTGATGTATGCAGCAATTCCACTGCCAAAAAATTGTGAAGGTCATGTGGGGTCATTCAAGTTCAAACCACTAGTAGGTGGTGGATGAGACACTTGGTGGGTAGGTCAGATTCAGTGTCAGAAAAATTGAAGGTCATTTCAAGGTCTGAGGTGGTCATCCAAGGTCAAAAATCACTAAGTATGTGTAGATGATGGAACGTGGTGGGTGTGGTCCAACATTCAGTGCCAAATATGTGATGGTCAGTTCAAGGTCATTGTCATGAAGGTCCCCATCCATATCCTGGTATATGGTCATAAACTGATCATCATGCCAACAAGTTTGAAGTCATTTCAAGAGGAGTGGGGTTTAATTCAAGGTCACTACCTCAACATGTGGGTAGGTCATGAACGTGTGGAAGTGGTCAACATTTTTAAACCGAAAATTGTGAAAGGCCTTTCAATGTCAAGTAGGGTCATCTAGGTCAAATAACTGCAAATAGTTTATGGCCAATGTATTCAACATTGATACCGTCAAATTGCCAACTGCTATGCGTCCATCACCTCAATGGTTTGAGAACCACTTATTTCCATCACAATTCTCCCTGTGATCTTAAAATTATATTTCCTCCCATTTACTATTGCGACGGGCGGGGGACCTTTGTGGTTCGATGACACCGCCTTGGTATATCAGTATGAACCAACAGAGACACTTAAGAAAGGTTGGTAAATCTCAGGGCGTTACCTGGATATTGGATTTGTGCAAATTGTCATTCAATTGGCTGAGATTCTGCCACTGATGCATACTCATATAAACATGAAGTGAGCTAAAGACTTTAACGATTTGGAATTGAATATTTATATTACCATTTATCCTGGCATCTTTCGACTTTATACATTATGTTACCCCCCCCCCCCCTTCGGCACTACCTGCCTTTTTATCTACATCTAAGCACTATTTCGATTGGTTACGTTGAAAAGTCATATATGTAATGAACAAATCAGAGTTGGCTGTGAGAATGGTGGTAAATACATGGTTTTACACAGAGATATAAAGACACTATTTTGATTGTTTTTTCAAGGGCTACTCATGTTGTGTTGTGGCCTTTAATTAGCCAACAGACAGATTTATCAGAGGTGGTGTGAGGGTGGGGGGGGGGGGTCATTTCTCTTTTATTGGCAAAGCTAACCCCGGAAGCTAACTCATCAACTGGCAAAAAAATTTGAATGAAACATCTTCTTCACAGCCAGATCAAAAGAATAAAAAAAGAACAAAAATTCTAATATTATAATACCCCCATATAGTGCTGCAGCATCAGGTGGAAAAAGGGCATTAGATTTCTACCAACCAGGGCCGGAATATAACATTTGCTATCATAAGCTAAAATTGATCATTGGGTGAGGTCATGACAATACGTGATGACAAAAAAAAAAGTGATGGCAATTTGAATAAACCAAAGATTTTCGAAAAAGGCCGCCATTCAAAGGAATCGCCTACTATGGGATAGTGTCGGAATGTTGTTTTCGGGTCAAGAGGGTCAATATACAATTCCAGAATGTCCCGAGTGATGGAAACTTATATACAGGGCTATTTTTCAAGATGCCGACATCTCGTCAAAGAAAGAACCGTATACTTCTTATTATATAACCTAAGAAGGTGATTTTGGTGTCCAAATGGTGTTTTCTCTTCTGGTCAGATTTCAATAAAACTATATCACACTGTAGATGACTGTAAAATGATGTTTAATTTCATATGTCACTTTCCAAGATAGCCCAATATTGTATCAAAGTACCCAAGAGTGTGTACTTCCTGCAATTCAGGCTTAATGTGGCAAGTGATAAAATCTAATTAACCCAGATGTTGAAATAATTAATATCACACGAATTCGCAGTAACTCCTCCTAGAACTTCCTAACTGCGCTTTATGACCCTATGAACGAAAACCCAAAACATTGACTACCTAGTGTGCACGTGACCACAACCATTTAATTGTTCAAAATTCGGTCCATTTTAAACTCTTGACAAAATTCTGAACCAAACAAATAATATTTTCCATTAAAGTAATACTGGTCTAAATATCAAATTCCCATTCAATTACAGATTCATTTTTTGGGTGAATGCATATAGAGTGACAATGCGTCACATTTTGGGTGTCACTGGTAGTCCCATGAATCAATGACTCACTACTCTCTGACAGTTTTGAGATATTGCTGTTGAAATCCTTGACCTAAAAAAACATCCACTTTGTCACCGAAATCGTCATCTTAGGTGTTGTATAACATGAGGTCTAAATGATTTTTGCCTTTTATATGTTGACCATCTTTGAAAATAGTGACTTATAAAACTTCCATTACTTATATTCATCGGAGCAGTTTTGTAAATAGTTTTTAATTGAACACCTTGACCCTGAAAATCTTGAATTTGATACCACAATCATCTTCATAGCAAATATAATAATAAGAATGTAAGTTTTTGTTCAATAAAATGGTCAGCCATCTTGGAAAATACGGCACAATGCAACATTGTAATAAAAATCCGTTTTGGGAATATTTTAATTGAACTACTTTCCCAGAAAAAAAACAATTTTTTACAACCAAAATGTCTTCCTTAGATCTTTGGCTTTGAGATGGCTTCCGTTTTGGGAAATGGCGTCGTATGCAAATTGCCACAACTTTTTATTTTGTTGTCCATCATCACCCACCATGACAACCCGTTTTCATGTACCGCCACCTCCCTCGTCATTTTAGGTATTATGACAAATGTTATTATTCGGCCCCGTTACCACTCTTCCCCTAAACTGGTTGGTGCTGAAGTCACTAATAAGCTCAAACTAGACAACTCCATGTAACACATGTACAATCCAGTAGTGTATTACAAGAGTAGACCATTTGTATCTCATATTTGTAACCAATCAAATCCCTGTTCACTTTTACTTGCACTTGATATATTCATGTTGTGTCTTTCAATTTCACACTTGCAAGAAAACATTCTACAGTTTCTTTTCTTGGCTCAATTGTTGCTGAAAAGTATTTAAGAATATACAAAACGTAAGTGTTTATGAGAAAATGTTCACAGAACTTATACCTCTCTGTGGCACATATTTCTTGGAAGTATAGAAGTACGCTCGCTTCTCCGCTAACACAGTTTCATTATCTGCAAAACGAGTGCATTATCGTCTGCATGTAGACGCTGTAACACGCAATGATACAAAGTGCGCATTTATTATGTCCAAGAAATTATGAGTCCCGGTATAGCATCATAGACTTGAGTTTACATTAAACCCAGGTGACTGCATATCACCCGAACTGCAGTGTTACTGCATGTGTCCGTGCCGAATGAGTTCAGGACAGGGACTATAAAATGACTTGCGTGTGTGTGTGTCAATCTTTGTGTCTGTGTGATAAAAAAAGTTAGCCTATTGTCTGTCACTTTGTCCAAATACTTAGATTAATTTCAATGGTACCATGGAATATATAATGAACTTTGGTCAATGGTTGCAACATGTGACCTCAACAATGGGGTCAAGGGTCATCTAGGGTCATTTGGAGGTCATTTTTAACCCAACGATGCTTGTCCAGGGTTGAGTAAAAAAAAAGAAACCAAAAGACCGTCCTCTATATTGTAAACATTTTAGAGTGCAGCATCTTCATTAGCACTGATGTTAAAAGTGTCATTGATAAACGGATTCATTAAAAAATGATCGAATTCCCTTTGTGCTTAAAGTTATGGGCTGTTGACACAGCAACCTTTTACACGCATTCTCCAGGACGCTTTCTTAAAGGATTAACAACTGTCAAAATTTCATTTGGTTTTCGTTGTCCATTATTGAACAAAAAAAAATTCATTTCAAGTGGACTAGAACACAACGAAAACGAGCCTTGGCTCCCTAATACAGCTCTGAATAATTACAATAAATAAACCCTTCGCATCTATTTTTTTCCACCAAGCTTTTAGTGTTGTTTTTGTGAAGGTCCGTCCCAAATTAAACCCCGGAGCTAGCAATACAAGTAGTACCAAATCCCAATACAAGGTTTGAGTTGATTAAATTATTGGTACACACATCTGACAGGAAAACATCTGAAAACAATGATTCTTTAAGTGTTGCCATAGGAGGGGAGACCTATACCAGATTGTTAACAGGGGTCCCAATTTTTGAATTGATCCAATCTTGTTGAAAAGTGTACCATGTCATATTTCTATCCATAAGGATTCAGAAAAGAAATGTATAGTTATAACTATCTATCAAGCCTAAAATTTCACAGAGTTATAGGTTAAAAACTGCAAAAATGAATAAAAAGGGCAATTTTCAGGTTGTGCAGGGGTCAAATTTTAAAGTTCTCTGCTTTGGATAAAATAGAGGCAACTTATTGGTGGAGTTCATAGGATTAACTAAGGAATAGTTTGACTGTAAATGCCAAGCTACCGATGGTATGGCACAGAAAGTCAAACGGTCATGCATGTTCATTGGGGCTTTGATCTTGTTTCCCCCTGTTTGTGATGTGATCTGGGAAAACCCGTCACATGTCGCACAGGAACAGTTTTGAAAAATGAAGAAAATACTTAAAATCTGTTATGTAAACTTTATTTTTTGTCAGATTTTATAAGGCTGTAACTTTTGACATGTGTCATCAAAGAAGAAAGAATAAAAATAATAAAAAAAGTAAAAAAAAACTCTATGATTAATTTTAATTTTCAAAATTAAATATTTCCCACCATGTGGTGGTTTTCCCAGATCTCATCACATTTTAGTAACTAAGCATTTACCCTGGTTTACATATCCCTGTCACTTTTTGAGTTCCCCCCACACCCCCCCGGTAGAAACATTTCGGATATTTTCATTTAAATTGTGTCATTCTTTGTCAATTTTTATCCAAATTAATGTACCAATTTTCTACAAATTTCTATTGTAAATTGGGAAAATGATCACAAGAACAGCAAGACCACTTCATCACTGGCTAAAATATCTCAAAAGTCAGATTTTTATAAAATATACATTTGTGTAAATATTTCTCTTTGCAGAAAATGAACAAGTAACCAGTGCTAGCAAGCTAATAAACAAAACAACCGCACGATGGGTGGTCTCTCATGGGTAGTGGTGCCTATCACAAAGCAGTGTGCTCAAATTCTTCTTATTCCTGGTGTATTCATAGCCTTAGGGGGGGGCCCCGCTCCACAGCGTGGCCTGCACGACTTAATAATGCAGGGGAGAGAACAAGTATAGAGAACTATAATTATGATGAGAGGAAACGATTACAAAAATTGATGTGTAAAGTACAGTGAGAGTAAGGCCTTGCTCAGAGGGTGTTTTTGAACCAATCCCATAATCATTGCAATTTGCCTATACTGTACTGTCACACAACTCATGTCATCACTTTAGGATAAAAAGTGTACAAGAAGCTAGAGGAAGACCTACCCACAATCATGATCATGCTAAAAATTCCCTAAGTCCTAACTCTTTTGGGGGCAAAAAATGAGGTGTAAAATCCTTGTTTTATGTGTTAAAATAGGGATTTTGGTGGGATCACATGACCCTATTGAGAGAAATTTCCCAAAACTGGTGTCATTGTGGGATTGACTCATTCACCATCTTGGCCTTGCTGTAGCAATGTTTTTATCTATTTAGTTAAAACAATACCAAAAATGAGAAACCGTGGATGTTTTATGTGCTTTATAATTGGATTTTAAATCCCATAAAAGTTAATGTATCATGATTGGATTTGAAATTATTAAGGGGGGTGGCCCAATTTAAGTCTATAAATTTTTTCATTTGAATAGAATGGCCTTCACCTCAAAACCCCATCGGTCAGTTTCGCTCGATCTTCAACCCGGTTTGGAGTGGAGCTAAAAAACGTGATTTTGTAATCCCCATAGAGTACTCCTGTAAAATTAATATTGTGTTGACAAATGGGACATGTTTTTTCGCTCATAACCTCCCAACCAAACAGCCTTAGCCCAAAGATTCAAAGGTAAATGAGAAAAAGAGTAGCTTTTTCTTCTGATACCAAAATTTTGACCACTTCCGTAAATCTGGGTCCCTGGGGGATGAGGCTATTAGCAATTGGACGATGGACCTTTAAAATATTACCCTTCAGCTAAATATCAGTGATTTTGGTAAGTAAGAACTAATGACTAAACATCAAATGTTTTTTTTTGAAGTCACTTGATAGGACATCCTTTATAGTCTTTAAGCTTGTTTTAGGAGTCCACAATTGTTACTTTTGAAAATTCTTAGTACAAACAATACACAACTGGAGACAATAACTTTCCAAATGACGTTAACTCTTGAAAAAAAAAAAACCATGTTTAAACTGTGAACGATTTCACATTGATTGTAAACAGATGGTGCACAGTCATTGTCATTAATTACGTGCGTATTTCTACAAACATTTTTTTTTCTGTTAAAAATAATGTGTGTGGGGGGGGGGACTGTGACCTAGATGGCAGTTTGGGTATGTGCGCAAGCAAGAACCCCCAGTTCGCCCTCTTCTAATCTGCAGTTTTTTTAGACTCCCCTGTTTCAAGTATACTTTCATTCATAATACCCCAGCTTTGCCATCAAAACTCACAATTTTTTAGCTCCATGTTAAATTTTTGTCACATTTTAGCACCAGTTTTTCAGTTTCCACAAACTCTTAATTTGGCCCAAAATTCAGTTTACCAGTCCCATAAAATAAAGTTACTGTTTTCTCCAAAATTCTAGGGAGTAGTTTGTTAGTTAAAGTGCTTAAGCAATATTGCTCCCATTGATGGTGACGAATCAACCTGTTTTTAATGTCTGGTACGAAAATGTAAGGCCTGAGCTTTACAAAAATAACAGATTACAGGATTGTTGTTTGTATGATTTTTAAAATTGGTTTTTTTTGGTGTTTTTATTGTCCAATCACTTTTTTCTGTTTGCAGGAAACTTTTACCATGCTAACTTGCCTTTCTTTTCATTAATCCCGGTTTTTAAAAATCCTATGATTTGGGGCCTAGGGAAAGATTGGAGTATTTTTAGGATTAGAAGAGGGAAGAGGTAAGCAATACAACGTTTCATTTGTGTTTCTAATTGATTTCATTCATCTGTATTTAAAACAATCTTAAAACATTTGATATGATCGTTTTAAAACAATCTTGGAACATTTTGATCAACTAGGTAATAAAGCCTTGTGATCCCCAATTTTTAGTAAGGAATGCCATATCAAGTAAAGGTAAAAAGTTAAACTTTTACTGAGTTGTTGTTAAGTTTATGCTTTTAAAACTCAACTTTAATGGATAATCTAGATTTAGATAGATGTTTCATTTAACCCTATTTAACTTACTCATTGGGAGCTTACCAGTAATCTCCGAAAACTAATTTTTAAAAACTGAATAACCAAATGCTTGTATCAAGTGTCTATTGGCAATCGGTACACCTACCCTACGAAGTTCCGAATTGACGCAAGTCCGAAGAAGTTATTCCATGGATTGTCAGCTTCTTACTTCAATTTGGAATAAAGACTTGGGGACATGATACCTGCAAGGGTGACTGTATAAGAAAATACATCAAAAACGGAATCAGTTGCCGCCTTCCCACATACATTTGTCCAACATTGAAAAATAAACCAAAAAACAAAAAGTGCAAAGCAATAAGGCCCCCTTTTGGAGTAAATGATAAACAAAAAACAAAGGTATCAAGGAAATATATCAAATAGGCCTCCACCCTCCGTGTTTTGAATAAATTTGTAAAGAATAATGGTAAATAATAAACAAAAAAAAAAGGTATCAAGGAATTTATATCAATAGGCCACCACCCTCCGTGTTAAATTGTAAATACTAATTCATGGCCAACGTCATTATCAGTTACCTATTTAAAATAAAATAACCGGCCTATGTTTGTCCAATTGGTTAAGAAGGAATTACGTGTTTGGACTTAACAAATTCTACTTCATTAGGAATGCATTGGCAATCATCAATTTGAGAGTTAAAGTACACAAGGATAATTGGGGTTGGTTTTTGTCATTATTGGCTTAACTCTGTTCTGGTCGTGTTCTGCCAAAGTTAATTACTTGATGAGAGGGCTCAACTTCATGCTCCCTAACCTGCTGTAAATCGGGAGTCACTGCAAGTTAATTGTTTCAGTCCTGTAATGCCCTGGGTATGGCCATTTAGTGCAGAATTCTGCACTTTAATTCCGTCTAAGTCTGCTAAATTCATCAGGTCACTAGTGACACCCAGGGACACTACGGCATACCGCTTTTAAGTGTATATTGTCAAATTTGGAATACAACATGATGCCATGAGATAGGCCTGTGCATGATTTCTTTTTACCTTGTTTGCAACAAGGGATAGACACACCTTGTATCATATTTTTTAATTAACAATAACCCTGGTTTGGTAAGAGTGTGTTTTTGTAATGTAAACAATATTCCTATACTCCTGACAGCTGATTAATAATTTGTCGGACAGGAATGAACATGTGTGCGTGTTTGACTAGTGACCAGGAGGACCATCGCATCTTGTTTTGTGATGCGTAATTGGTTAAATTATGTGCAAACCTCTGCGTAGCTTGTTGCGCTTACGTATGAGGTGTTTAGTATCCCCTGTCCAAGATTTTTAATCCCACTGTAAGCACACAAATGCTGTGAGGCTGTACACAATGCTAGATAAATACTAACTCATAATAAACACTAGAAAGAGTCATTAAATATACTCTTGTGGCTGGTATTCTGAAAGGGAGTCTCCCTTTGAGACCTGGGTTTAACCAGGGTTAGTCCTACATGAGCAGACCTTTTTTTTTCCTTCTAACATACTATAAAAGTGTACTGTAACAGGTTAGAAAATTCCTTATGTATGGGCCATTCCGGCCCAGCCATAGGAATTCTCTCACCCGTTACATTTAACTTTCACAGTATTTTGAAGGGAAAAAAAGGTTCCACTCCATGTGGACTAACCTAAAGTTACACTCCCTTCAAGAATAACCAGCCTATAAGTCTATGAATCAGCAATGACAATGCTACAAAGATAACATTTATAAATCTTGTTTATTCCTTTTATATCAAAGTTGGAACAGTTTTGTTCTGAGGATATTAATCATATTGGGGATACTGCCATTTTCAAAGCAGCTGTCATGAATGTCTGCAAGAAAGAATAATTAAAATTTTGACCACTCTAGCCTCCCACCGCAGTAATGGAGCCTGCATCTAATAGCTGTGGAGTGTGGCCCAAGATGAAGATACAAATCTTCCAATCAATGTGTTATCCAGTGGAAAGTATGCAAAGCACACATATCAGCTCGAATTACTAGAGAAGGGTACTTGATCAGACACATTGCAACAGTCCAATCCTTCCCGGCAGCAATATGTTTTTTTTGTTTTAATGGCTTTTCACATGGTCATGTCAAAGCATCTAAGCTTATACTAACCCATTTTTCTCATTCCAGTTATGCAGAACCTTTATTAGACACATTATTTTTCCTTCATCACACAAACCACTTGGAAGTGGTCAGACATGGCCACTCTCTACGTTCATGCAAATGGCCTTTTAAATCATCATTTTACTATATAAGGTTAGATTTTATACATTATATTAATAAGTCATTTCCTGTTATTTTGTTATGTTAACACGTTAATTTGATTTTCCTGTACTTTTAGGTTATATAACAATCTTGGCGTGTGTATGTGTGTGTTGTATGGGTTTGTGTGTGTATATGTGGTGTGTCACTTAAAATGTTAAGTTGTTTTAAGTTGATTTGTCATAGGGCATCGCATGGAGCCCTCATATATGATGAGGTCAAAAGTCATTCATGCCAAGGTGAAAGGTCATGATGTAGGTCAAGTTTTTTTGAAAATTGACGTTGTTTTTTAAAAATTGACCTCAATTGAGAAAGTTGGAGTTCAATTGGAACAAATGGTCATAGGTACACCATGAGATCCCTCATAAGTCTGTTGGTGAGATCAAAGGTCATGGGCCAAGGTCCAAGGTCCTGTGAGGTCAAGTTGAAAAATTTACTAAAAATGTTAAAAAAATTGACCTCAATTGAAAAGGTTGAAGTTCAACTTGTAACCAAAAACTTGTGTCATAGGGGCACCAAAGGTCCTCGGAGCAGCCACAGCTTATATTCTTTTAGTTATAGTGAACGCAAAAGCCGAGAAACACCAAAATTCTAGTTTATTTGTTACGTTATTTTTATTCGGGAAATTACTCAATACAAAGTAAAGGATCTGGGGTGGAATTCAAAATTCCACAAAGTTGTCAAATCAGATTACGGGGTATTAAAAGGTTCCAATTTTGGTGATTTTTTATCAAAAGGTCCAAAATTTAGAGAAAATTTGACATAAAGTCCACCATTTTGGTGTTGATATGTTTTAAAAAAGTCCAAAATGCGCATTTTAGGGGTTAGGTCACTTTACAGAAAGGTCCCTTTTATAAGTCCTGAACTCCCCTACATAAATAAATCCTGCATACAGGCTAGAGCTGGGAGTTACCACTTAATTTTTATCCGTTTAAACGGTCTTCTGTATTTTCGTTCGTTTTTTAACGGTATAACAAGTAACGACTGCCGAATTGGCGCGTCCAAGCAAATGCAATTCTTGCCACATAAATCGTTCGTAATCGGGTTACCCGGCTTTGCTTCGATCATAATATCATCTTGAACCATAAGATGTTGTTTGTACTTACCTATGTTATTTTTTTAATCCAAAATAAAGCCGTTGAAATATCCCAAAGATCCCCAACGACGATTCACTGTGGGAGCTCCATTTTACCTTTTGTGTAGATCCCCTCTTTAATTGAAGCACCGCGTAATTGGGGCCCGTGTCATGCGGTGTATATGCCGAAGTCGCTCCACTCACGTACAGACTTGGTAAACGGGGATTTCCCTGTTCGCGAAGCGGAAACCATTTCAAAATAGAAGAAGCATTGGAACTGTTGACTTTACTTTCACTGACGGCAAGGTATTTTGGTGAAAATTTGACTTGCAGCAATTAAAATAATACTGAAAAAAGTTAGTATGGTTTGCTGACGTGTACACGGTAGTGAATTTTCCTAACGTGTCTGACCCTTCCGTTCGTAGTCACGTTTAAACGTTTCCACTCCCTCATATCAGGCCTGTGAACGCAACCTTTGCATCGTTTTAGGCTCGTGTTTCGAAATTCCAGCATTCGAACCTGTTGATATTTATGTTACTTAGTTACTGTAATGTCATCAGGGCCTTTTAACAGTGAAATCTGGGGATTCCACAAGTGTATCACTTTCATTCAATACGTTGCAGTGGCTTTTACCCCTTGAGTTGGTGACATCAGTGTGGTATTCAGTGAATGCAGCATAAAAATGCGGGCATTGATGCAAGTCTGCAATACCCACACAAGTACAAAGGCAGTGCATAAATCTCCTGAATCAGTTGGATTTTTACAGTGGCCATTGTTCTATTTCTCTGATCTAGTATTTGCTAAACTATGCTCCCCATTGACATTTCTAGTTACATATCACCATCTTTACCTTAAACCAAGAATAAAATGCAAATTTATTTATGTGTAATTTAGTATCCTCTTCTGAATAGATTTTGTGTTTTCAATGTTATAGTAATTCTACTGTTTTGTGTATTAATCATTATTACTAATCTCCTTGCATGTGCACAGACGTTTTTTTCATTTTGCACAATTCATTTTTTTTAAAAATGATTGCATCATTTTTGTTTCCAAATCTTGGTTGGTTTTTGTCTTTCACTGGCCAATTTAGAGTTACTTAGTGTTTACTACAATCTATTCAAGAGAATCTTATACTACTACAGGGTTCCTGCCTGAAGTTAATCTCAAAACAGATTTAATACCAAATTTACTCAAGTGTTTTTCATCAATCATGCCCATACTCCCACACCGATTTTTTTAAAGCTTTAAATACATGTAATAAATAAAGTGCACCTTCAAAAATGCAACAATTGTGTTGTGTGTTGTGTGTGTGTGGGTGGGTGGGGTGGGGGGTCACTTTGAATCTATCAGATTCATGGAGTGCATAGATTTACTAAGTGGTTTTATCACTTAAAAATATCATGCCCATAACTCCCACACTTCCCACAAAGAATTTTGTAACCTTTAATACCATGTATAAATAAAGTGCACCTCAAAAATGCAACATTGTGGTGGTGTGTTGGGGGGGTCACTTTGAATCAGAGTGCAATGGCTCATAGGTTTATGACTATTATTTGACCAAAACATAGTTTTAGAAGAGTGATGTCATTTGTTTTTTATGTTTTTTTCAGTGAAAGGGTTGTTCATGAGCATGTGCTGCATTGTGTGTTGTTTTAAAATTTACCCCATATAACCATAAACCTTGTATCATGAAGTTTGGCATTTGAAGCGCATTGCCCCATATTTTTTCATGGTTTGACCTAGTTTGTGACAGATAATAAAGTGTGTACAATTCCATTTGTGGAAATGGTTTTATGTTATATTTATCACAGAGTTCCCATCTTCAATTCAATTTAGTGTTTGCACTTCTCTTTTGGATCTTTATTTGCATACTACATAGTAAAATGTGCTTCCTTTGTAAGATAAAAGTTGCGAGTTACAGTGCAGTATGTTATGAATAATGGTGGACGCGATGTAACTAAGTTGTAAAGTGACTCCCTTGTTTTGGTTCCTTGGAAGGTTATATCATTGAAATTTCCATGTTTGTAAATTATGAATTTTGACAATTTTGTAACTTTTCAAACACAGAAAAAGGATACCATGTAGGAGTCTTAAAGACCTTCAAACAACAAATAGATTGTGTCATCAAACAATTATGAGCTGTTTTTTAAACAATATCCAAAATTGTGTCCAGCTATAGTGAATATGAAATAGTGAATGTTCTCTTTACTAAACTCTAAAATTTTCAATCCATCAATCACTACCACCATGAATATTTTGATTTCTCAAATTTTTCATGTAATGCTTGCAGAAAATTCATGTGCAGAAACAGTCACTAGATAAGTAGTCACACATTTAGAAATAATGCCAAACGACAGTGATGCTTTGATCTCATCTTGCTGCCGAAGAAAGCAAACTCTCAGGATGTGATGTACTGATAAATGTGTATTCATCCATCTTGCAAGATAATAATGATAACCAGAAATTTGGGTTTATGAGCTGGGTCAGTTCACCACCAGAATCGCTCAAATAAGACAGGATTTGAGTAAGTAACGGGTCATAAGTGTAACGTCGACTTCTTTAATTTTCATCCACAGCACTTTCGTCAGCTGTCTACTACCTTCATCCCACCTTCCTCTTGAAAATGGTATTGAGTGGATTTCAAAATTAACACAAGGCTATGTGAGTAACAAGTACCCTTGACAGCGACTCTTACACTGCTTCATTCATCTTTGACGTCATACCCTTCAGCGACTCGACACGCTTCATTCATCTTGGACGTCATAAACTGCAGTATTGCTGGTCTGTATGGATACACATGTACTACAGGATACACCGAAGACACCAAGTATCAGTAGGGGGTCGATCTGCTGATCATCAATCATGTAACTCATAGTAAAGGTAGTGAAAGGGGGAGGACCTGTGGTACACAGGACCGGAGTGCCCATCTCTCTTTCGAAGCTATTGGGCCAGCTCCACCTTATAATGTTGCTGTCAGTGGGATCGCCACCCCATCTACATCGGTCTGTTACCTTCCCCATATTGAATCAACGCCGGTACCCATTTATACACCTGGGTAGAGAGGAGTAATTAGTAAGCTGCCTTACTCAAGACGAAACCCTTGACCCCAGCGGTGGATCGAACCCACAAACTTTGGCGTGCGGCCGAACGCTGATCCACTGTGGACCACATGTAATAATGGACCCTTACAGATTTAAACTAACTCACATGAAGTATAGACCTCTTATACTGTGGCTCCATCCACCACACTGTAAATGATGCTAGCTGACCCTGGATAGAACCAAAATGGAAGGCCCTCTTATCAAGTTAATGAAAAGTAGCATTGGTAAATATGGTGCAACTACAGTCCGATTAAAAATTTCTGAGAAACTTCAAACACGCCCCTTATGTACAGGCAGCAAAGCTGCACTGTAGTTTGGTACATATGGACTGAGAGGTTTGATTCTATCCGACAAATTATTAGTCAGACTAGTGTAGTGTAATGCCCCTGTGGTGCATAATGCTGCCCTGTATGAAAAAGTACACAGAAATATACTCATAGGAGTGCAACTTGCAAAGGGCCCCATGGTGCTTGATGCTTGCATATGTAGAAGGGGCAAGAAATATGCTTGGATCAATAAAAGCTGAATTATTCCCACATATTTTGGGCTGATCAATGTATAGTGGTGTCAACCGTATACAGGCATTTTGTGATCTGTATGATTGTAATGTCAGTCAATTGGAACTATTCAAACTAACAAAATGGGAATATGGCAACTACCTCGTGAAGCCCACGAGGTTTCCACATAAGGTAGTTGCTTACAAACACCATGATCTATGCATGTTTGTTCTCATTGGAATCCAGCTTTCCTGATGTTTCCAAACATGAATTTCTTATGATTTTGATGTCAACAACTCCTTTAATTATTGCTTGCAAATGTTATTATGAGTATCATAGATAATTAAATTGTTTCCAAAGAGATAATTTTCAACTCTTGAGGGTAGTATTTGCATGACAATGGTAATGGCTACACAGCAAGATTCTTTCCTGGAGTACCTTCAGAGTACTTCTTGACTAGCACCAGGAGTACCTTCAGCCATAAAACCCCCTTTCCAGACCACAAAATGGGTTAGTCATTCATTTTGCTATCAACCTGCTGGTGCTACTCTACTGGTGTCAGCTTCAGGTATCCACCAAAGAGCTTAAGTTTTATCTTATTACACTGGAACCTGTTTTGTTAGAGCATGTATTTTCTATTTTATACACAAGATGTGTATTAAGGGTTTGATGCTCAATCAAATACTGTGATTACTAAGGTGAATCATCAGAAAATGGTAAACTATCAAATGATTTATTTCCTTCTATATACAAGCTAAAAGTTTGCCTACTAGGCAGCAGTATGGAGTACCTGTGGTGTACGTAAGTAAGCGTGGGAGATACCTGGTACGGAGGTACCCGTGGGAACCTGCCAGTTCGCCCATGCCATAAAGTAACTAATCACTGGTGAGCCAAATGACTACTGTGGCTGCGAGATTGTATTTTTAGAGTTATTTACTGATGCACCAAGCTTGGCATGTGCATCAAATGAAGTGATGTTGATAGGCTTATTGCGTGGTTGAGTAGGCCAGCCTCCCCATTGGTGAATCGAGCGTAAGACTACCCATTGGCTTCTACCCTCTTCATGCAGATATACAGTGCTTTGTTGCCCAATCATGCAGATTTTAAAATTTTTTTTAATCACATTCGTTGCCCACCTCTGAGCAGTTCTTGACGCAACTATGTACTTTGATGGACTGAGTCGTAGGCCCTGGATTGGTAAGCAACCAATGTGTACTCGTAGGGTACCTCCAAGATTACATATGAAGTGGCTGAGGTTGTGGAATATATCACATGGCAGAATCTTGCTGTGTACATAGTAAACCAAAGTACATTGTGAGCATGAGCATATTTTGATGCATTTTTTGTGATGATAGTGTATTGTTTCAGTATTTTTGTTTCATGTACAACAGGGCAAATAAAAAGATTTACACTCATTAGTATTTCACTTACCAACAACATCAGACTTTAAATCCTGACAGAGATACTCAGAACTTTGAGGATATGTACCTTAAATCCATTGAAACTTATTATGTACTTAAAATTTGAGGATTATTATTCACCATACTATGCAAATAGTAGAGGGACTTACTTTCCCTTGTGCATGGGCATGCAGTATTAGCTTAATCTAAATAGCTTAACTTAAAACTGATTGGGAGATAGTTACCCGCATATATTTCCTCACCCCTCTGATTTTTCTCGACTGGGAGTTGAGGTGAGTTTGTAATGCTGTTTTTTAATTGTGTCAAGCTTCAAAAAGGGTTTTACGTGTATATATTTCTTAATTTACCCCAATGGTTCATACAAAATAGTCCATAGTCTCAACCAAATCGTTTGAACCATGGGTAACTTTAAAAAAAAATGCCTCTGGTGTGGACCTCCTTATTCTCCAAACTGAATTGCATGTTAGTTATTTATGTAAAATGTACTGTATAGTTAGAAAGTGGTGTGTTATACAAAGCACACATCAAGGGGGTAAATGCAACAGAGGGGCTATTACACGAGGCACCATATCCGCATCCGATGCGAATCAATATGGTCAGCATGGCGTATCGTGTTACTGCACAATGTAGCGTTTCTAGTGCGGTTTATATCATGTCGCCCACTGCCATGCTTAACATGCGATTCTGTTAAGCGCTGCATACGTGCGCTTACGCGATAGATTTGTTTTTAAATGTCGCAATAATCACTCTTTAACAGCGTGAAAATGTGCATCGTGCAGACAGTCTAATGTACGTCCACACAGATCTGGATTTCAGAAGTACTACATCTGATGCGGATCTGGTGTCCCGTGTAGATAGCCCCAAAGACTTTTTAACAACTCCCCATTCTTTTACTACATGAGCATGCATTGGTAATCAGTGATGAATCCACAATTGCTGTTTGGTTGCATGACTGCTCTTTCAAATTGGTTGTGGATGCACAGGATTCAATAAAAGGAGAGTAAATGTTGATTTAAATTGAAATTGTGATACTTGCAGACGTTTTGTTGACATACCGGTACATATTTAATCATAATCTTTTGATATGAAAGGAGGAAGTGTCTTTCTTGTATTTATTTTGTGTGTTAAAACATTGATCTTATTTTTCAACAACTTACCGTACCGTTGTTGATTTGTTATCAACCCACAGTTGATATGTAAATTAGCACGTCACACCTGGCGCAGTATTCACCGAAGTGCATTTACATGGTATGTATAAGTCAATGCACTGAACTCTGAGTATGCAGAAGCACCTGGTGCATGGTGCAAACTGCAAAGCAAAAAACATGCCAAAACTATCGTTTTGTTCTAGATTTTGCTAAAACATTTTACGAGGAAAGATTTCTGGGAATATTTTGGGGTATTTTTAGTATGTGAGTTTAGGAAGATTGCAATATGGACACAATTCTTTAAATGAAGAGGTGTCTATTTAACATAGGCATAAATAAGTCCCACCTCACCCAGTCTGCCATCGTCATAAGTGACCTGGTCAGGAGGAGTGCATTGGATGTTGTAAATGACAATTATATTGCCAAAGAATTCTCGATTGTACCTATATTCTTTAGAATTTGGTGAATTATTTATACCTTAGTAATGTTGTGTTGGTTTTTTGGGTTGGTAGCTTTTAAAATGGCCAACAGGTTTTGGCAACTCGGCATTGGCTATGAATCTGGCTGGTGATGCATTTTCTTGATCAGATGTTTTGGTAGAGATTGAAAAAAGAGAGTCTGCACAAAATGTAAGACATTGATGCTCTATACATTGGATTATGTCAACCTTTCAGATTTTATCATCTTAATGATTTTTGGACTTGATTTGAATGTGCTCATACTGCAAAATATATACAGGGAGTCTTAGTTGTATGATTTGTTTCAGTTATTATTTTTTTGTGATGAATTTTGATGTTTAGAATTATGATTGCTAGGTTTAAAAGTGCATGCAAGTATGTTTAAAAGTTTAAAAGGTAAAGGCTGCCTCAATGTTACCAATATGTGCCATTGTACAGATATGACATAGTAAACCTAAAACTTAGTGAAAAAAAACAGATTTGTGCATATCTGCCCGTCACTTGACTGTATTAAGAAATATGGCATTACGTTTTTGGGACAAAAAAATCTAGGAGATACAAAGTGGGAATGGTTTAATAGAGGTCTTCACTTTTGGATTAGCCGCCATCTTGCCGGGAATGGCAAAGTCCATTCCAAAAATTTCTGGAGACTTTCTAAATCTAAAGAACAACATGGTTTTGGATATGTATGCATCAATGTAATGGGTCACACTTTTATAGCAACAAGTACTTTGAAAGGTCGGGTATTAAATGATCTGAATGAGGAATACTAAGGAACTAACACCTTTGTAATAGGTTATGCATGAGTGAGTGAAGCCCTCTATTGGTGATGGAGCCTAATCCTATTGCGAGTCTTGCATGGGCTACAACTAAACGCATTTTGATGGAAGCCGCAGTGGCGTAACCAGACCTTTGCAAATGGGGGGGGGCAAGAGGGGTGCCGAGGAATTTTCTGAGGGGGCAATTTGGGTCCTTCTCCATAGATACTGTACAAATGGTCAGTCCATTTGGGGGGGCTGGTGGGGGGCTCAGCTTCTGAGCGGGGATACATATTGATCACGTAACTGATGTATTTGGTGCAGCTTGACATCCCCGCACAAAGGTGCTTAATGACATTTTGATCAAAGGTCATCTGGGGTCACTAAGGTCAAACTCCTTTACTGTGTGTAAAATTTAAAACAAGGTCAAATAGAAAATCTTTTTATCCCATCCTGTAGTACTTGATGAGAGGTCAATAAAAGTCAATAATGACCCCATCACCTGACCCATGGGTTTAGGGGTCAAAGGTCAAAATACATCAAATTATGTTACACTTCAAATCACTACTCCTTTTACAGATTACATAGTATGATCACATGACTCATGTATTTGGTGCAGCTTGACATCCCCCACAGGAACGGTACTTAATGACATTTTGATCAAAGGTCATCTGGGGTCACTAAGGTCAATGACCTTTACTTTGTGTAAAATTTAAAACAAGGTCAAATAGAAAATCTTTTTATCCCATCCTGTAGTACTTGATGAGAGGTCAATAAAAGTCAATAATGACCCCATCACCTGACCCATGTTAGGGGTCAAAGGTCAAAATACATCAAATTATGTTACACTTCAAATCACTACTACCTTTACAGATTAAGTAGTATAATCACGTGACTCATGATGTGGTGTAGTTTGACACCCCCTACAACATATACTTAATGAAATTTGATCAAGGTCATCTGGTTCACAGGGGTCAAAAGTTCATTTTTACAAAATACGCTACTCCATCGACAGATAACATTGCATGGTCACGTGACTCATGCATACGAAGCAGCTTGAGATCCTTCACCAAAGTTCATAGGTCACAGGGTCAAGGTATTAAGGGTTCACTTCTGGTCTGAGTACCCTCGACTGTGTTCAGATCTGTAGACAGATCTAGTTAAACAGCTGCTACCTGAGCTGCTCTCAGTTGACCCTCGCCTCAGGTGCTCAGTCATGTCTCATGACCTTGCTGTGACCATCATAGGGTCCCACTTGGCCTCCCACAGAGATCATTTCCCCATTCTCAACAGGCTTATGGAACACCCTTCCTGCCAGTGCATCAAACCAGGACTTGCAGAGCATCAAAAGGCTTTTCTGGCACCATTCTGTCAGCGTTACTAATTAGATACTGCTGTAGTGCCTAATTAAGCGGACTATAAAAGCTTTTTAACAGAATTACAAGAGGAAAGACTTCTCTCAAATGTTTACTTGTACCCCAGATGGGACTCCTGATAGGATTAGAATCCAATTCTCTTTCCACCTTGTATCTCATCTCCTTTTGTTCCAAAAATTTAGAGCCATATTTTATGGAATCTGAAGTAAGCCTTCCTGTAGTAATTGATAGATTTTTTGCAGAGTAGCCTTATTGCTATTGAAGGGTAATAAGCATTTCTAATAATGGTCATTTACTTGAGCCAAGCTTTAATTCTTAAGAAGAAACTTTTATATCAGTACTATTTTATATGTTTGAGAAAGGCAATATTTTGCTCTACATTTAGTTAACAATCTGCATGCTTTAATCTGTAATTATCCAGAGTACACTATTGCAGTTCATGGTCTGGATTTGACCATGTTCCCCCATGAATATTGCTGTGTGCTACGCTTTTTGTGTTACGCTATTCAGCACTTGATGTTTTTGTTGTATGAGCCATTGAGCCTTGGTTTCACAAGTTTGTTCAATGTGTGTTCCAATTGTCTTTTGGACCCTCCGATTTTTGCAGAAATTGTTTCAATTAAGTCGTGAAAAATTGTTTCAATTAAGTTATGAAAAAGACCATCTTCCTGAAACAGAATCGGCTTCCAAATACATTTCTTTACAAAGATCTAAGAGTAGACCTACCCTGTTAATGGTTAACCTTAAAAGTAACATTAGTACAGTGATCTGTAAACTTGCAGTTTGCTTCATTGCACCTGTCATCAAAGCCACAAGTTGAAACTTGGTTGAGGGTGCATATGAGTGTCAGGCTCTTGCATCAAGAAGTGGAAACACGGTACACTAAAATCTGAACAGGCACCTTTTATAGAATAATTTTAACTTGCTATTATGTAGCTAACCGTTTGGAAGCAACATTAAATACAAATGCTGTAACATTGAGGAGTTGTGTAATCCTTGTTGTGGGTTGAGGATCTCCTCGCTTATGGCCGACTGTGCAAATGGTAAAAAGCAGAAAGACAATTGTTGTGTGAGTGCAAAAGGTCGTAAGTGCAATAGCTGCCATTTGGTCAAAAATC
This sequence comes from Ophioderma brevispina, assembly GCA_023653785.1. Taxonomy (NCBI): domain Eukaryota; kingdom Metazoa; phylum Echinodermata; class Ophiuroidea; order Amphilepidida; family Ophiodermatidae; genus Ophioderma; species Ophioderma brevispina. Next base: position 71,275 of record JAMKCH010022036.1, read on the forward strand.
CCCCCCTGGTCACACATACTATTGTGCCTAGTCATTGGTCATTGGCTCTTGAAATGGTTCTTCAAGAGCCACTGACTCAAGGCAAGATAAATTGAGTAATTCTATAATATATGGCAGCACAGCACAGAGATGTACCACATGGCAGCTATTGCATGTACGACCTTGTTTGGCCATTCACTGACAAACTATGTATTTAAAATTTCCAGCCTATTCACAATTTGTGGTAACTCTTTGTGTAACACTGATAGAAATCATGGTTAAGGTTTATTTTTAACAACATTCATATGTAATTAGAAACCACACTATATTGCTTTTGGGCCATCTAACAATTTCTTTACATGAATCTCACAAACATGTGGTGTGACATGGCGAGTTCTGTTCATTTGCAATGTTTTTCAGTACAAATGCTATTCTACAGTAAATGTCCCCGCCGAACGAGTTCGAAGGGGACTCTAAAATGGCTCCTCCGTATTCCGTGAAAAAATGTTAACCCGTGAACATTTAGCATATCTTTTTCTAGATGAGCTTGAGTAACCAAACTTGGGTATCTTGTTGAGGGGAAAGGCCCCTACTAACCATGTCATTCATTCTCCCTGGGTCTGTCAGGGGGCAGGGAAAAAGAAGATAAAAAATGTTAACCCTGGAATGTCCATGACAAAAATTTTACCTGTTAGGAACATTGGCCAATATCTTTTTTCTAGGATGAGCTAATAACGTGGGTATCTTGTAAGAGGGGAAAGGCCTCTACTAACCATGTAATTCATTCCCCCAGGGTTCTCCCCTAGGTCTGTCTTCTTCTTGTGTATGATGCAGCAGCTAAATATGGTTAAGCGTTGAGCCAGCTATCTGTTGATTGGTTGGGTTTGAGAACTCTTGTCCACCGGTGGACGAAAGGTAGGGCACTCATTGAGAATGTGATCCGCAGTCTGTGATGGAGAACCACATGGCAGGGCTGGCGATGTGCCGAAGCCCCACGGTACATGTTTGGCTATTGAAGCGACTGACTTCTGTGCGAATTCGGTTTAAGGTGACCCATTCCTTGCGTGTGAGAGATTGCTGCCAGGTGGTAATTCTGTCATAGGTGTCATAGTAAGTGATCGGGTCTTGGGAGTATCTTGCCAGGCAGTTTCCAATGTCGGTAAGATTTGAATGGGGAACTGGAGTTTCGAGCGTGTCGGCAGAAAGGTCAGCGAAGAGGGGAGAGCGCAGTCTCTGTATACCGAGTTGGTTGTTGTGATTCTTTGACAATGTTATGCAGCAGGGTGCTGTTGTCCAGCAGGGGCCTATTCACTAGTTGTGCATGTGGTGTTCCCTCCGAAGTACTGCAGGTGCTATGCCTGAAAGCACTGGTAGGAATCAGATGGAGTAGGCCGGTTGGCAGCCATACGATGGTCTCAAGCTCGTTGAGCACTGTGGCCAGATTCTTTGTGTGAGAGCTGTGGCACCATGCTGGGGCGGTGGTATGTTCAGCAATGCTGTAGACCAGAGCCAAGGCAGTGGTTCGTAGGGTTGGGCTGTGCCCCCATGAAGATCAGCAGTGGGCACAGGGGAAGGTTATTCCTCAAAGAGACATTGGCACATACGGACTCAAGGTGCTGCCGGTAAGTAAGTGCCGGTCAAGCTTTACTCCCAGATAAGTTGGTAGGATTGTATGGCAGAGGTGACTCCAATTGAGGTTTTTGATTTTGAAAAAGCTGCGATGAGACTCTTTGTGTTGAGGTGGAAGGCATGTAGCGGTGGTCTTGGCTTCGTTCAGTTCAGTCTCCAGGGTCTTGAGAATGCTTGACGTAGGGCCATGTCTTGTAGTAAGCGTGCTTTATGACTTCGTTCCGTGCTGTCAAGTGAGGAGGGCACAGATCGTCGGCGTAGCCATATTGTTCTAGATGTTGTTTGAGGTAAAATCGCTGGATATACAAGTTGACAAGCATAGGAGCCAGTAACAGATCCTTGTGGTTACTCCGTTCCTCAGATGACGCGCAGACGACTACTCTGGCCATCATGGTCTTGAGAATAAAGCTAAGGTTTGCAAGCATGTTAAATATGAATTGTTACAAGGTGACGATCCGGGATGGTCCTGAGAAGCTTGAGTGTCAGCCTGGTGCCACACGGTGTCGTATACGCTCTTGCAGTAAGGTCCAAAAGATGACGCCGCCTTACGGCGCTTTTCAAAGCTTTCTCAATATTCATTTGTGAGTTACGATCTGGTGGACAGTGTGCTCCGGCACGGCGAAATCCTGCTTGTTTCTCAGGCAGATGGGGTTCGACGAGGGGCTCCAGCCGGGCCAGGATCATCTCTCAAGGAGTTTGAAGGAGACACACAGTAGTGATAGTGGGCGGTATACCAGTTTAGGGTGGTCGACAGCTTGTGTGGGTTGGGGGAGTGCGTGATAGTAGCTCTCCTTCCAGTCTTGGGTAAGGACTAGTAGGTAAGGCAACATGTGTAACTCCTGGAGCCATTCTAGACATCGCGGGCCGCATCGCATCAGGAACTCTGCTGGTATGTTGTCAGGGCATGGGCCTTTCCACTCTTTAGTTGGCTGATAGCAGAGGTAAGCTCATCTAGTGAGAAGGATGTTGAAAGTGACCTGTCCACGCCGGGGGCCGACCACTAGCTTTGGTGATCTCGTCTTTGACAGAAAGAGAGTGTGATCCTTATCAATGTTCTAGAAACGACCATTTAACGAGGAGTGTGCTCAGCATTTGGTGGCAGTAATGGGACATTTTTGATGGGTGGAAGAATTCTGCGGTGTGTTGAGGGGGTATAGTCTCCAGCCTTCCTGCTGGAGAGTGGTGAAGTCGATTCCTTGGACAGTCTCTTCCAGCGCTCACAGGTTTCCGGTCCAAGCAGTTTGTCAGATCTGAGCCTTGGATGAGCTTTCTTCCCCGGCGTTCAGAATTCAGGGAAGGAATCATTGTCAAGAGTATCACATTCCTCATCCCAGGATGGGGTAGAACTGCGACGGCAGCCACGTGGGGATGGTCTCTTGCTTTTAATTAAAGAGTTGACACAGGTGCTGTAAGATGGTCCAGGTGGAGGATAGTTGGGGTCGGGAGGTTGGGCACTTCTGAATCCACCAGGTTTTTGAACTGGGTCCCAGGCGTGCCTGGTGGAAGTTCCACATTTTCACTGGCTTGTTGGTAAGGCCTTAAGCACCGGCTCTCCTGAGGTCAGTGATGGTCTGTGTTGGGACTTCGGAAAGAGGTCGAGAACAGTCGGTGATGGAGATGGTGTCCAATGCAAAAGCAGGGTCAGGGTTTGTAGACGCATTCCACCTTCCAGAGTTGAAGTGTCTGTTGGCTTGGGGTCGTTCAAAGTTGCTTACACCGGGGATTTTGAGGCCCCAGTACTCGGGGTAGCTCCATCAGGGGTGGTTTTCCTGTAAACCCCAGGTAATGCTATGACTGCTAAAGTCGCCAGCATAAATGCAGGGTGAACCAAGGTTGGTAGAGAGTCTGCTGAAGCGATGGTTAGGTGGCTTGAGACATTGTGACATGGACACCTGCATTGTGTTGTGCCCATTAATAGGGTGGAGTCGCAGGTGAGGTGGCAATTTGTTTCCATTGGGCTGAGTTGCTAGCGAAGGTGGCAATCCCGTGAGTAGCGCTCGCCGGTGGGCAGCTAGGTGTAGCGCAGATGTTCAGAATGGAACTGTCAGTAGCGTGTGTCTCTTGGAGGAGAATCGCCAGTGATGTATGCGGGTGTGTGAGGTGTTCGATGTGATGTTTATCTGTGACCTAGTGAGACTTCCACGTTAGTTGGAGCACTGAGATGCCATCTGCTGATAAGGGCACGTGTGCCAGACTGGCTTCAGATAGTGTCCTTTGACGGGGCATGATTAAAATACAGTTGGATAAAACGGGACGACAGTGAATTAAAAAAACAGCGAATTAAAAAGACCAACAGAGAGCGTAGCGTAGACCCTGGGTCTGTCGGGTGGGGGGTATCAAAAAAGGTCAATATTGCACAAAAAAGTAACCTTTGGCCATGTCTTCTTTTCTAGATGAGATGGATTAGCCAAACTTGGGTATTTGTAGAAGGACACAAGCCCCTACTATAATCGTATTCTTTAATCGGGGGACAAGGCGTGAAGCACAGAGAGCTTGATACAAGCGTTTATGCATTCAAATTAAGCACGATTACGCCCTACTGCGCCATGCATTAAACGCGCTATATTGCTGTTGTCAAGAGCATTGGAACATACGCTTCCGAGGTACGGATACGCACATACGCGGTGTTTTGGTCGTTTGGGTCCCAGAATAATGAAAATGATTATAACCATGTAATTCATTCCTCCGGGCCTCCTCCATCCTCCCCTGGGTCTGACAGGGGTGGGGAAATGTATAAAAAGTTCAAAATTTCACCAACCAAGTCAAACATTTGGTCATCTTGGTGGGTGCTGACCTTGGCAAGTCATCGAGGAGTTGATTTTTAGAGTTATTTTTCGCAAGTTATGGAAGTTCTTGGACGAGTTATGTTTTTAGACTTATTTCTTGGCGATTATGGTTATCTAGATGAAGTTATTCAATGATTTGTTTTTTTTTTTTGGAGTTATGGATAATTTAGGAAACCAAAATGTTGGAAACTATAGGGTGGGGGGAAGGACATTGCATGATTTGTCTAGGGTGGAGTGGTCCGGGTTTACGGCAGGTTGGCCAGAATTAAGGGGGAATGTCTGGATAAGTTTGTCACATTCTTAGTGATATGACAATTTTGCCGGGACATATGTACGACTCGCGTCAATATGAGTTCGCCGTGGAAAGGACGAATCAGCGAATTTTAAATATATTTTGTGTATTTACTAAAAACTAGTCGAATGGATATAAAGATAGTAACCTTAAAATACTCAATTTCAACGTTTGAAGATGAAACTGGATTTTTTTTGGATGCTGGTTTTGATGTAGTAAACATTTAATGTCTAGCATAACAGTAACCATAGGATACTGATTACATAACAGAAATTTCCAAATTTGGAATTTTATTACAAAGTTGTGATCTTGTATGAAGGACATTGATTGAGCTAGCTATTTCACAGTGATTAGTATTATGTGAACAAGCAATATATGCAAAAAACATTAAAAACTTGAGGGCGAATCCTGGAAATCTGAGTCAGTCATGCATGAAAATGCAAAAATGTTCATAAATTTTCATCTGAGCTCGACTGCAACATTTAAGGGTGCAACAAGAGATTTCGCATACATGTTAATGTTGTGCTCACGGTCCAAAAACGGGAATCCTTGAGTTTTGCACCGCGGTAGAAGCGTCATCAAAAACATCCCCATCTGAAAGTATAAGTAGAGAATCATTTCTAAGTGTAATCAAAAATATTTAAACGTTTATTAATTTTTTATTGGAGCAAAATATGAACTCAACAGCTTTTTTTATATAATTTTGAAACTAAGTCAATCCAAAATCAATTGTTTTCATTCATACACTTTTGACACATTGTCTTCTTATCCATATAAAAGAGCAAGAATCTATTCCACCTCCTGTTTATCAAGTAGGAATCTTACATCCACCCTGAGCCTCTTACCCAATCTCATTCGTTCTTGGAGTCCCCCATCTATTTTTTTTCAAGCCAATTTCCGGCTCCCTTTCTCTCCTCCCCTAATTCTCTTCCCGCGGCACGCGGTGCTCACGGCTGTCGGGTGGGTATGTTACTTTCCATTTTTACTCCTTTTTCCTTCGTGGTTTTGCCCTCCCTTTTTGTCTTCGTTGTCTATGCCATGAAATGGTTCAAAACGCATTAGTTATTGGATTGTATGTAAATTGCAGTCTCAGATTGGAATTTGCATTGTTTTGGCCACAATATTTTATTAAGTGTGTTACATATGCATAATATGGCATGCTTTTTATTAACTTTACTTCAGTTTGATCTTCTCAGATGAAATTTGTAACTCGATATTTACATACGTTAAAGTTTCGAAATTCCGTTTGCCAGATATTTTCCTCGTCGCTTTAGCCGTTTTTCACAAATTCGCGAATTTAATTTCCACGGTATTGACAATCAATGCAATACAAATCTATTGGAAGTTTATTTCCCCGCTGGAGTTTTTGTGTTTTACACTCACGAAAATAAAAACCGACTCCGTCCGGTCTAAAATTTTCCATTACCCTTAGCATTAGTTTCCATTCCAAATCTGAAACTCATTTCCTCCTGCTAATATAAATGCTCATTATGAATTTTAGTTTACCTGCCCAAATTACCCAGGTCAAAAAGCCTTACATTTTGGATGTTTCCATATCTGAAAGAATGGTTTTCAGTCATTCTTTTGATAATCTAATCTTATTATTCAAAATGCAGGAATATTAAAGCAATATAACGTTCACATTTTTTGAATATCGCCCTTTTTTGAATTTTTAAAAAATTTTTGCACAGTTGCATGGTAATTGACTAGCAAAAGAAGGAATTTTGTAATTATAAATAACGGAGATCATGCTATAATAATTCAAAGGGTGCTGGAACTTCTTCCAATATGAAATAGCCAGAATTGCGGCCATGTACGTGTCTACGGCCAAATCCATTAGTTGTATCCAATCGGTTTCAGGAAAGTGAAAGTTGGAGCATTTTTTGTGATGTGACACGATTTCATCATGGAACGATATAACGTTTGGTTGCCGTTTCCTCCAAACTTCCAGCCTACTGCCTTTATTACAATCCCTGGCATCCTTATTCAAATTACAAAACGCTCTTTATGACCATAATGCATTTAAGAGCATTACCACTACGCTCGAGATGGGAACAATTACCAACACAAACTGTGCAAAAATTGGAAATTTTTGAAATTGGGCACTCGTCTCTCTGCGCTTTCAAAACAAGTGGCTGTTATTGCTTATGAAAAGAAATTAAGAGTCACTGGTATTGCAAATAATCGGATAAATTTGTTATATTTTATTAACATGGTGTTGCATCCAAAATGGGGGGTATTCAGAAAAATGTATAGAGCAAATCTTAATTGATCTAATATGAGCGCGGATAAATACTTGTAGATTTTTGAGCTATGTTAATTAAAGATTGCTTTTCCGTAATCAAATGCTATGGTCAAAAGTATTTTTTTTTTGTGTTATGCTCACACTATAGTTTTTTTTTGTAATAGGTCTTTTGCTCATATTACCTTGGTTATCAAAACTTGTCACCGTCCTTAGTTCTATTTTGTTTGGTTTCCTTCGTCCCTCCCTGCCTTCTGTCTTTTCCGATGTTCTGTGGACTGAGACAAGCATCATCATTTCTCAGAAGAATTTGTCTTTCTATGAAGGTTAATGTAACAAATTTAGCGTGTGGGCGTAATCCAGGAGGGGGAAAAAGTCAAATAATACTTCTTGGATTGCTGTAAAAAGGTAACCAAGTATATCCGTCTTGATCCAGTATTAAAAAATACAGCAAGTAAAACTTGCGTCATTCCCTCCTGGCAAGATGGCAGTCTGAACATGACCTCATAAATGACCTTTTTTACCTACATACATACAATACATAAAAATGTATTTGTATAATACAACACTCGCATAGCCCTCAGAATATCACATTCTTGTTTTTCTATATGTTCACACAGATATGTAATACTCTCTCCGCCCCCCGCACCGCCTGAGTGTCCCCCCTAAAAGAGCTACGACAATCAATTGGGAAACAAGAATTCAAGTTTTTCTTAAAAACAAATCCACAGAATTTGCTGACAACAGTGAAGTGGGAGGTTTGTTCAATCAATTTCTGTGAAACAAAATAGAATGACCCCTGTCAGCAGCTGATTATGAGTGTCCGTTGTGGATTAATTCTTGTGGTTCCGTAAAGGAAGGAATCCGAGTAGAGTCAGAATGAGAACGCAAAAAACCAACCCGTGGAAGGATGTAAAGTGCAATCTAAACAAGTATGAATGGACGCAATATTGTAAATAAATGTTATACAACCAAAAGAGTGAGAATCGTGAATTCCATTCTTTCTTTGATGTGGCAGCCAATGAAAGCTGTTTTCAGAATATGTAGCAGATCCCATGTTTATTTTTGGCACAATAAATCAGTTTTGAAAGAAGCCCCAGTTTCTGCTGAAGCGTATGGAGCCTGAGTCAAATCAAGAGTTTACTTGATGCCAAGGAGGAAGGGCATGTCCCATATTTCAATGCGAGAGAGACAGTGACCTAACAACTTGATGGCAAAGTCTTGGTCAATAAACGGCATAAACCGTGATATGTTATGGATTTTAAAGGAAGAGGCTTTTACACAATCCTGACTCCTGTTTGAGACATAGACATATGGCTGTCAATAGGATGCCTAGATTGCGAACAGTGTCGATGTTTTGACAATTTCATATGCTCCATGCTCCACCGTGTCGAACGCAGCGGAGAGGGTCAGTAAAAACAGGAAAACATCCATTTGTTGGTTCTGGATACAAGACTGATGTGTATCTTCACATAGTAGAAGTGGCATTTTCAGTCCTATGCGCTGAACGAATCAGCAGGATTGCAAAGAATTCTCCAAGGTTGGTACATTTCCATATGTTTATTGAGAGCAATTCGAAGACGGGTTTTTCAATTAACTGGACGAAAAGGTAGGTTTGCGAACTGGGCGAAATTTTTCAAATCATATTTGAGCGGAGATTGTTTCTTGATGATTTGGGTTGATGACAAAAGGGCCTGTTTGAGTGCTTGTGGGAAACACCCACTGGTTAAAATATAAGACAAAAAACAAAAAATGTTTAATAATGTCTAGTTAAAAGTACAAAAACATGAATTTTCCTTAGGTAACCAAGTTGGTAATTGGGTCCATAAGAGAACTTTTGAATTACACATTTGTTAACAAGATCAATTCCATCACGTTCCGCTCAGTACATCCAATCAGAAAATATGACAGTGAAAACAAATTGATCATATGCACCGTGAGTTTGGTCCATACCTTTGACATCATGCAATATGAACTACCCCTACTACACCTTAACCACAAGTCTGGTTTCAAATCGGACTTCAACTTTCGGAGGAGACCTGAAAAACTAAAACCTAACCTTGGTAGAAAAGCTAACCAAACTGGCAACAGCCACATACACATACATACACACACACACATAATGGACAGCGTGCCTTCGGCATATCCCCCCTGCTTTTCAAGCCAGGTGAATACCAAGGTATAGTTTGTACTCACTACAAAACTTATGGAGATATAACCCAACATTTTCAAATGTCATCACGAAAGGTTCTCTTAAATATTGCTTCCGTTCTTTCAAAAAAATGAGCTCCAATTGTTCATCTATTTCCTCAGAGACTGCAAACCAAAAACATTTTGCATTGCAAAATTGCAAACCGTCTCACATTTTTACAATATTGTAGATCAATAGAGGTCAATGGGTGTGCCCTTGTTTGTACATTATATCTTGAATAACAAATACCACTGAGTCACTACTTTTGTTGCCAATACCTGTGGAAAGGTTTACAATTTGAGACCATTTTTTAAAGAAATCGGTGTAATATGAGATTTAACCTTTGGGATGACATTGTTAAGAGAAACGAATTTTGTTTCTCATATACCGGTTACCTCTGTAACCATAATTTGTAGGTCGTACAAACTATCCCTTTGTTAATCCTTTTAACAAGAACAATTTGGTGTAGCTTTTTTACAGCACTCCAAGCAATTTTTCAGTTTTGATTGAAACAACCCCTGTATGTATGAATTTTTCCCTTCCTCCCTGGATTCCTCCTCTCCTCCCCACTTTCACGATGTGGTCAACCCGGCGCTAATTTGTTCTTACCTTCATATAAGCCCGTTCATAATACAAATCGCACTGATAACATTATTCTCTGTCTCTCCAATGTCATGGAAATTTGCTCTCCAAATGACCCAACATTAGCCTTTTTGTAGGCATGGCACAACTGACACAATAGCCTGGGAGGGTATAGACCATGTTTGGGTATACAGTAGGATAGTGCAATAAATAAATTGGGTAATAATAGAGAGGGCTTATAGTTCAATTTAGGTATGCAATAGGAGAGCCGCGTTCAAGTTGTGGGTTTGGTATACCATAGAGAGGACAGGTTCAATTTGGGTTATACAATTGGAGAACGGCGTAGTTCGAATGTGGGTAAAAAACCTGGGAAATACAGAGAATGTGCACACAGGTGTGCAGTGTCTGCCATGCTCATCCTAATAATGGATGTATGCATTTCAACTGAAATCCATCCTTGTGATCAAATGTTCACAACGTTAGGTTCCCTAAGGTTATTTTTGTTCACAAATATTATCCCGCTATCACCTCACTGCTTCAGACTTAAACAACCTTGTTGGATATAGATGCCCTAGGTTTTGGACTCATTTGAACAAATGTTATCTTGAGATACAAAATCTTTGGGATTTCCCCCAAAAGATCTTATAAAATGTCCCCAACCTCCCTGCCGATGCCCACATACAGTTAGCTTTTGAGGGCAACTCCACGGCAAACCCTATTCAATTTGCTTTCAAAAGATACTTCGAGTGTTATAGAGTTATCAATATCCATCCGCCCCCCCCCCCATTTTGACAGCAAAATATCAAAGTGAATTTTTCACTTTTGTTTTTTTAAGCTTATAGGGGGGTCACCCTAACTGGCTCTACGTTATGTAGTCATTAAATGCTGACTATTCATACACCAAAACCTCTGATATTCATTCAAGAACTGGCATCGTAACCATTAACACTTCAACATGCATGAGTTGAGGCTATGCATTTTGGTCAAGTACTTCCAACCCACCTGTATTTAGTAGTAGTCTGATATAGTCATTGGATTTTTTGCGTCAAGGTTACCATGATTTTATTAAGTTCGTCTTATGGTCAATTTAAACAGGTAAGAGTAATAGAGACGAATTAATGAATTTAATCTACATCAACAAGTCGAGATATTTAAAAATATGAATGGCTTTGAGTATGATACAAGATATATGCAGAGCTATAAAAAATATTGTACGGGTTGAAGACGAGTACAATATTTTTCTAGCGAGTGCAATATATTCGTGTATCATACGAATAAAAGCCATTCAATATTATATTTAAATAACTATCAGCTTGCCCCTCCAACTAAGAGAAAAATAGGTCAACGAGCCCCACTTTCTTTTCATCTTTTTTTCTCCGCCCAAAAGCATATACCAGTCCGTCAATAATGATTGTTTCGCTAAAATGCCCGATAAAGCCCGGATGCGATACAATATTCACAATATTTGTTTACATCTGGGGACATTTACCAAAACTGTACAATACAAGATAAAGATTGTTTTGCACCCTCATAAGCCTGATATAAATAATAATCATAAATATGTTTTTTTTATCTATGTAAAATGACAATTCCAAATGGCCAAACAAATGGCTTTGCTTGAAAGATTTGTTTCTTTCTGTGGTCTTTTTTAACCACCCCCTAACCATCATATCTTCTTGCAGTGTTCAAAACCCTTCGCACACCTTTTCTTTTTCTGCTCCCTATACAATTGATAAAACAGCACAACACAAAAAAACATTGGCACAATTTTAACCAACCACATTGAAGATTTTCGCCATTGTTTATCTTGAACCTCTAATCCTTCTACAAGTGAATTACAACATACAGATTCTGGATTATTTTTTCAACGGTTTGACCCTTTTTTCATCTTTGATCCCGGTATAAATCTTGTCCCTAAAAATACTGCTCCCAAACCCCTAGTAAATATTGACATCCATATCAAAATCCCCCCAAAAATGTGAATTAACTTCTTTAAAGGCCGACTCAGATTTTGAAAATAATTTTTTTTGTGTATTAAAATAGTGAACTAAATATAATCAACCTAAAATGCTCAATTCCCAAGTTTACCCACCAGACAGAGAATCGAGCCACCAGATGCACAAAAACTTAGGTGCCGCACATGTTGGCAACAGATAAGATTTATTAAGGTTCAACATCAGTAATCAAAGGTATCAGCCACTCTCAGTTATATCATCAATATATAAGCAAGATTGCAAAACTAACAAGCAAAAGCTGGCTAGGGCGAATTTACTACTACCCTGCTCTAAAATTTTTTTCCCAGCGTTAAACTTTACACCGGAAAGCTTGTCAATTCCTTACGGCGAATTAACCGTAAAGCTTACTCAAACAATCACATAATAATTTACACACTTTACCCTAGGGTAGACCGCCCCCCTGAGGGAGATTCCGGCGGACACCCCTTAACGCAACCAGTCTAAGGTAATTGCTTGAACTCTTATATACAGCACTACAACAATGTAGAGTGATGGTGCATACAATATATCATAAATAGCTGGCTCAGGCGATAAATGAACCTGGCAGGTCTTCAGTAGGCGAATATAACCTGGAAGTCACAGACTGAAAAGATTTAAAATGTGAAGTTAGTAAATACATGTGGCATATAATAGCAAATGAAGTCCCAAACCCGCCGCTTATAAAATTAAATTTAATGAACAGCGATGAAATCCAAATAATGAAAAAAACCTACATTGGAATGGTGACATAACTCTGGCACAAGCTGAAACTGCTGAAAACACAGAATATAGGAATCTGTTAAAATTTAGATGTTTATTTAAGCCCTTAAAAAGGGTGAGGAGGGCGTGTGGGAAGAAAATCAACTCCTATATCTTGATGTACGCGCCACAGTGAATGGCGGAACTGTCATCCCAAGCCAAATCGCTTGAAACGACGCACCTCATTGGGCCCAAAAACCAATAAAAACCGGAAAACCAACTACCTAGCGATGACATGACCAGTCAGAAAAACCATTTTCTCTGCCGGGGTAAACCAGTTGTCTGCCGATGACCGTCAAAACTTTATTACCCAATTACCCACAGACAGAGAATCCGGGCACCACACAAAAACTTCTGTGCCCGCACATGTTGCAATCTATAATATGTATTAGGTTCACATCAATATCACAGTTACCAGATCACCACTATCAGTTATATCCTCAATATATAAGCAAGATGCAAAACTACTAAACAAAGCAAAGTTGGCTAGGGCGAATTTACTACCCTGCTATAAATTTTTCCAGCGTTAAACATTTCCCCCGCGGGAAAGCTTGAAAATTCCTTACGGCGAATTAACCGTAAAGCTTACTCAACAATCAAATACTATTTACAAGAACATACTTTCCCTAGGGTAGACCGACCCCCCTAGAGGGAGATTCCCGGGCGGACAACACAACCCTGGACGCAGTCTAATTGATAATGGCTAACCTTATATAACACATACAACAATGATATTGGTGTTGCTAGCAATAATATAAATACTGCTCAGAGGCGAATTAAATGAACCTGGTGATGTCTTCACGGCAGGCGAATATAACCTGTGAGTCACAGACTGAAATAAGATTTAATGTGAATTTAGTAAATACATTGTGGCATATATAAGCAAATGAAGTCAAACCCACCCCACAAAAGTTACTTGCCCTTTAAATGCAAGTAACGACCCTAAACCCCCAACCCCACCCCCCAAAAGGTAAGGTGACATGCACACACCTGACCCATAGAGGCAAGTGGATGGAATACACTAATGAGCATCCTCCCGTCTAATAAACTCTGGAGGATTCAAAAGAATTTGGTTTGGTTAAATACACCAGCATCAGAAAGGTTCTGCCTGAAAAGTGAAAGCCCCATCAGTTGGGTGTGTGCAATCATACTCAAAAAGGGGGGCAGATCACCATAGAAATTCGACTAGAAGTTAAAATGGCGGAGTGTACTATCACCTTGTTATCACCTTCCAGCTTGAACACGTCAAAATTTTATGAGCCCGTTTGTTTATGTTACGCATATTACGTTTACCGCACCAACCCGTGGCGTTCATCGGCAAATGTAAACTCACTACAATCTGACCAAATAATCCTTGTATTTGGCAACAAAGTGGGGAAAATCTCTTCTTCCCCCACATTCTCCTCGACCCTTTTGCGAATCTCCTGTTGGGTCCTAAAAATAATCATAGTGCTGAATTGTAAAATCAAAGTTGTTGGAAAGGAGGATTTCTTTGCAGTTGTCTTGAAGCCTTGCCACGAGACTGCGCATTTGGCCCACTGAGGGCCATTCCATGTCCCACGCCACCCCCATAAAGTTGGGAACCTTGCCTCCCAGCCCCCCGTGTGACGAATGCCTGCCCCAACGACCCCATGTGGCCTTGGGCCTCTGCAGTCAACAAACAAAAGACAAGCTTCAAGACACTTAAAGGAAATCCACTTCACTTGAAACTTAAATGTACCAAAATTGTACACGACAATGAAAATCCTAAAAATACACAAATACATTTACGCAATTGAGATGCAACTCAGAATTTGTATTCTAGGAGTAAGAGAAAATATGATTAGCAGCCCGAGCGAAAGTTACTACTCATAACACTAACAGGCGATGAAACCTGAAGATATCTCAAAATTTTCTGAAGAAAACAGGAAAAGGGGTCAAATTAAATACATGTAGAATTAATAAGCTATGAGGCCGAATGTACACTTGAAATGCAGAGGATCTCCATCTTCCCAGACACTGAATCAATTCATCGGGAAAACCGCTCAATGCGCAGCTTGTTGCCGCCCCTATTCTGAAGCTGTGGGGGCTAAAAAAGAGGTAAGATAAACCTAGAAACTTAATACCCTCCTTCAATATGTGGAAAATTGTTTGAGAAGTAGACTAGCTCCCAAAATGAATGAACAATGGACGCAGAAAAGATTGTCTCGAATTCCACATAGTCAACCAAAGCTCTCACAGGACAAAGAGCAGGAATTGAGGAGCTATCAACTTTAATGCTTGTTGAAACCCCCCTCTGATCAGTTTTAGAAAATCTTAACTAACAATTCTGCCAGATCCCAACCAAAAAACTGAACATCAGCGCGTGTACTTTATTAGAAATATTGTTCTGGCCAGTACTAGCAAACTCACCTATTCTGAGAAAACGCAAAAAAAAGGCCAAAAGAAGCGGCTTTAAAAAGCTTCACCCTCAAAGTGTATTTACAAAAAAGAGGTAAATTTGCCAACGCAACATGAAAGCAATTTGGTGTTATAGGAGCCTAACCATCTGTATGAGAATTAGAGACCTCCTAACAACCTTCTTCTCATTCTCTTTTTTCAACTTTTTAATAACAAAACTATCTGTGGGATCTTGCACCCCTCTGATATTGTTAAAAAAGGGCCATGCCTGACATGTGTGAGTTATATCGTGGAAGGGGCGTACTTTTTCGCTAGATAAACATGAAATGGAACAAAACATGTAGAAATTGGAGCTGGCCAAACTGAATCAAATTGAAATTACATCTGAAATCAATAATTTCACTAATTCCTCCTGTAAGTATCCCATGTACCTGGAGCCAAAGATGAGCGTAGCAGGCGTTTTGATGCAAAAACTAAAGTGTTCACAGAAATTCTGGAACTGGCGTGCCCTCTGCCTCTGCTGCAGTGCTCGGAACTTAAGAAGCGATTTTGTCTTGGAAACGGGAGAGAGCATCTGCACTGTATTCTGTTGCCTATATATATTTTGTCACAAAAAGCTAAATTGACTTCAACACTGCAAAACCAAACATCTGACCAATTTCATAATTTTCTCGGCATTTAGACGACTGTTTTTTTATGATATTACTACCACCCGGCATATTATCAGACCTTATAATTATTCCTCTTCCCTTTCAAAAGGTGACCCCACAACACTACTGCACCAGAATAGGGAAAAATTCAAGCCAAAATGCCCTAAAAATTAGACTTCTTCTTGAGTTTCCATTGGGCCACCGCCCCTGAAACCATTTACCCTAAAAAAGAGCCTCCCAAGCCAACGCCCTTAAAAACCTTAGCGACAAATCGCCGTGAAGAACTGTAATCGTCAATCACTAAAACCATGCCTGTTAACAGGGAAAATGGTTTTGCTTGAATGGTATTAAAAACAAATGCCAAGTGTCAGGTTCCTTTTTGGCACTGATTGTAAATGCAATTTGCACCACGGACTCTTGACGCCACACGTGAGATCAATTAAACGCCGCAAAAAAGCAACCGGGTGACACAGCTTTGTATACAAATGACAAAGAACAATTAGTGATTGCACATCACGCAAAGAAATTTCCGAGGCATCATAGCACTTCTGGAGCCTTAATTTTGATCTCTGATATTTTTGTTCTCAGGGATACTAATAGTTTGCAAAAGAGTATTAATTTCTAAACCCAAAAACGTAAAACAGTAGATGGGCCCTGATTTTTCATCAGCAGCAAGAGGTACCCCTAATTTTCTGCATGCGTTTTCGAAATGTGGCAACTAAACGAAAACAAGATGAAAGACGTCTCGAATCAACCTCACTAAACCCTACAAACAAGAAATCATCGGCGTAGTGGGTTATATTATGATGCACTAGCTTCCCCTTTTGACCACGGACCACCCATTCAAGAAAGTGATAATTTTTCCGATAAGCTGGTGAACAAGAAGCGCCCATTGGGAGCGGCTGGTGCACGAAAAATTTATCCTCAACTTTCATTCCTAAGAAGCTTAAAATCATCTGGGTGGGGGTGGGGTAATGGGCAATAGCCTAAAAGCAGATTCAATGTTTGCCTTTGCCTTATAGCGAACCTTTGCCATTGGCGCATAACTATTGAAAAACTGCTGTGTCACAGCTTGAATTGTACAGCACAGTAATCTTGATCAATGCCATCGTTAAAGCCGGGACCCTGAGGAAAAGGATGTGCGAATGAGTCTAAACTTGCCAGGCTGCAACCTTAGGCACAAGACCTATGGTTGAGATTACAAATTTGAAATGGAAATGGTGAAATGGCCGCAGGCATTCTCTTTAACTACACGTCACTTACTCTTCACTTACTCCGTCTTATTTTTTCGTACTAGGATTAATGGGTCATCGCGCACAGATTTCAGATTGGGAGAACTCTAACAACCTTTTTTGACCTTCAATCCCAATTAAAAACCAAAGTGAAAACATCATCACGCAAAATAGTAGCTGAGACTTTTTGATCATGGTACAAATCTAATAAAGGAGCAAAGCATTTAGAATAATAGGAATGGATATTTGAAGCACAAGCAATTGTTCTCATTTGCACATTGTGGAAGAACAATGGGTGAAATTTTGCGTAACCACGTTATCTCCTTTGTGCAGAGAATGCCCCGTGTCCAACTTCTTTGCATTGGGCACATTTTTGACGTACCCTACAAGCCCTTTCGGAGCATGAGTGCCGTTGAAGTCGAAGCAGACGTTTTCGTTCGAAAACTTAGAGCCTGCTTAACCTGCTGGTGGGCTTCTAGTGGAATCTCTGAACTTAAATTGCTGACGCAACCCACCTGAAAAGGTGTTTCTTTCTTCTTTGGCGCCAAGAGCGATTAACAAGCTCTTGCTCTCCACTTTAGGACTAGTCACATAAACAGACCATAGTTCGGCCGTCCGATACGGACCAAGACTGCTGCGGGTGCAACTGCTGACGCAACCTAAACTGTTGATATCGTCGGTGCTCCACCCACCCCCCCCACCCCCCCAAACTAGAAGCAATAGTTCTGATCCAATGTGCATATTTCAGAAGTTTTCACTGAAAACCCGGCCTGGATGAGCTTCTAAAACACAACAAACGAAACAAAACACCCCAAAAATGCATTAGTCCAAGCATGGATAGCGGAAATCAAACCTGCCTAGGCTTTGAACTTTTCCAAAATAAGAATAGCTGGCCCCCCTTGCGTCACAGAAAGAGCCACCCCTTGATCCTCAATCAACCGTTTACAACATGGATCCTTTTTCCAACAAGAACAAAACTCAACATACTCTCCGTTAACTATCTAGTTCTATATTCTGGGCACTGTCATCCTAATGGTGACAAACTGACACTAACGGTGAAAAACCTAACTGCTTGCTGTGAAGGGAACCAGAAGTGGCATAGAAATTTGGAACGGGGCACGCAAAACCTAGGCACGTGAAAAAACCCCTCTGAATTTGGTAGTGGCCGCAAAAGACTGAAGTGACATTGATAACCCATTCATGATGTAGGATTTGCACTACTTCTGACTACTCAAATTTTGACGTGCACCTAGGCGCACTTGAAATCGCGTAACAACATTAGTAGGTGCGCCGAAAACAAACCTCATTATTTGGTTGTACCACTAGTGTTAAGGCCTAAATGACGCCTGATTAAATGTCAAAAAAAAAACCCCTGAGCTATGAATTCATTACACTGTCATTATTAAATTACGTTGTAAAAGGCAATCAGCTACAGATCTAGGCTCAACAGTATCTGGCTTGCCAAATTTACTATAGTCCTGAAAATCACCTGTGACTTCCTGAATCGACACTGTTGACTAGTGTCCTGAACCTGCTGTTGTTGTTGTGAATTCAAACCAAGTTAGATTGATTTTGAGATTGAATCAAATCCACAGATTGAGCCCTGTTTGAATGTTTCCACCTGCTGTTTCTTGAGTTGCTGTGCTGTATCTGATGCCTGAACGATGTCGCACACACATCCTGCAAAGTTGAGAGTTGTGACTGAACATTTGTTGCTTCACTTGCTGTGTCTCACCACATTTTGTGCGGTGGTGTACCGACGAAGGGGCCGACTATTCGATGCCTGAAAATCCCGCGGTGTTTGTTGAACGCGATCCGAATTTCATCCTAGACTGAAAACATTTAAGATAGGCAGAATTATCCATTAGCCTCCTTATAGTTGGGCTTGGGATCTAGTTTGTCGATCGGTTGACACATGCTGCGATGCAATCCAGACTTGCTTACCCCGACGCACGTGAGATTCTTGAAGCCGCCGGTTTTCTATTTGTTTGTTGATTTTCTTCTCTAACCGCTTCTGATCAAACCGCATTTACTCACCGCAAATATAATGGTATAACCCTGTTCGTTGTGTATAATATAGAATACAATTCGAATTCACGAATCAACTCAAGCCTGCGATCGCGATAAAAATATATCGCCAGTATGCACCGTACAAAACTGTATATCGAGCTTAAAGAAATAACGTCCTACTGTAGGTACGGTCCACCAGTGTAATGGCGGAAATGGGCAGCCCGAAGCCAAATCGGCTTGAGACGACGCACCTCATTGGCCCAAAAACCAGACCGGAAAAACAACTAACCTACGATGACATGACAGTCCGGAATAAACCATTTTTTCTCTGCCGGGGGTAAATCAGTTGTCTGCCGATGAACGTCAGAAAACTTTATTGAGATGAATAAGATTTTTGTTTTCATGCAGTAAACATTTATGTGTAGTAATAACAGTGCCATAGGATACTGTATAACAAAAATTCTGGATCCGTTCCGAAATATACAAAAGTTGTGATTTACTATATGAAGAACTTACGATGAGCCTGCTATTCACCCGTTGATGAATATAGGACAAGCATTGTGTATGTGCACACCAACAAAAAAAACCACAACACCACTGGGATAACTTTTAGAGCGTTTTTACATTTTACCCCATAGAAACCTTACCCCTCTCCTGGGGCCATCCTAGGAAAATATGAGTCAGCCTTTAAATTTGTTCCCAAAACACAGATGCTATAAAATATGTTAAATTTTGGATTATATATATTAGGATTTAACACAGCAGGCCTATGAAAATCTTGGTATAGAGAGTACAGTCAGTGCCAGCTTTATTAGTCATATTATATTTTATATATTGGGGAATAAATAGTTGTTTTTGCATACAAACACTATACCGGTACCAGGGACTATCGGGTGTTCTCTTGGGACCATTTACCGGAAAAAAAGACGGATAAGGGAGTAAATGTGACTCAATAGAAACTGACCTCCCTCACCATTTATTGGTAAATCAACCCGGCAAAATTTTCCTTCTCGGAGGAAGGAAAAATACGGCGTCAATACCGGTAACGCCAATAGAAACACACTCCGTTCCGCTACAGTGCGCATACAGGCGAGGGAAACGGAAATTGATAATACCGCGTGATTACAATCGATGATAGGCCCTATGTGTGGGCGCGTAGACTAGAGAGATGAGGGCTGGTTCGGCGGTGCCTCCTCGATTTTACGTACATCGCCTCTCACCGGTTGGACAACTCCATGTACCTTCAAACCCCTCTCTGACGTTCCGACATTTAACCCCATCTAACCTATCATTTGCGTCTGAATTTTGACTGTAAAATATCAAAATCGACATCAACCTACTATCGAAGGTCCCCGCCATATTTTTGTTGAAAGGTAAAAACCCACAATGCTTGCGTTGACCTCAGTGTAAGACCTTTTGCCGGCAAAGTTTTATGTGGCGTTGATCGACAACGCCCGGTAGTATTACCGGTAAACAGCGCCCAATGGAAACTGACCGTTATCCACCTTTTACTGCTTTCCCGGTAAGAGATTAACCAGTAAAATGCAGGACCTTCAATAGAACACGCTATGAGTCTATCCATTCATAAAAAATTATTTATTTATTTTCTAACATTTAAACACAAGACTATGATAAGTCAATTACAGAGTGTAAAATACAATACATCAAGAAGTCACACAGGATGTGTCCAATTGCAAATTGTGTAAGACTTCTTTATAAAAAATGTGCCAATAATTAGGTGCAGATCATATCACGATAATGAAAATTGATTATGACAAATGAGATAACAACATTGTAGGCATTGGAGAAGATTTGTTGGGTCCTAACTCAAAAACCATGAACAATGTTGGAAGCTTTCTCTGACGGATGTAAGAATTTGTTTTTTTTGAAAGTGAAGTCAATTGGGACCAAACTTTGTACATGGGTGCAACATGGGATCCCCTCATTGTTGAGAGGTCAAAGGTTCCACGTGTTGAGGTCAAAGGTCATGTGGGGTAACGTCGTAAGATAAGCTGGAAATACAAATTGACCTCTTGAAAAGTTGAAGTTCAATTGCGGACTAAAAATTAAATCATGGGCGCAACATGGGATCATCATTGTGTTGATGAGGTACAAAGATCATGTGGGTGAAGTTGTAAGAAAAAGTTGGAAAGGGTGGGTTTTTTGAGTACATATCCTATCCATTTGGAATATTTCCAGTCTAGTGCTATTAGATCAAGGTTAAATGTTTAAGACTTCTTGATATATGAATTTTTAAATAGAATGTAGGATCAAGTACATTAGGCAAAAGTCTGTTTAATAATGATGATGTTTGGATAATAATGAGCCATGTACATTACCCAGTTTAATGTCTTTAGCAATTAGTATGTCTGTGTAACATCCGAGTGTTTTCTTGTCACTATTTGGTTCATTCCTCTATAAATTATATCGTCCACTTAGAGCCAGAACTGGCTATGGTCCATTTTGGAATTTTTCGGACCATTCCATTTTGATCAAGGGTGTGAGGCCTATTATCAACTTGAAAGAATAAGTAACATGGCCATGGAAGATTCTGTTTTTCCGATTTTCAAACACTGCTTAAACTGATTTCCTTATTTTGTAGCTACATCAACTTTAAAGTCACCTATCTCAATTCCATTTTTTGGAAATGGCCAGTTCTGGCTCTAAGGGGACGGATATTGTTGCAACGTTATGTAACGTTTGAATGTCAATATGAGATATAGATAATAAATGCCACAGTGCACTGAATGTGCTTGTGGAAAAAAAAAATTCAAACACATGACCAAATTCCCATTCTCCCATAGGCTTAGGAAGATTTTCAGGATGGGGATGGCTCCACGAGGGCAGAGCGATGAGGGGGATGGAGCAGGATGGGGATAAGCTTGGAATTGGTTTTGTCTAAAAATTACCGGGAGAAAATTTATAGATTATTGTGGGCTCAAGGGTATTTCAGCCCCCAAAAACAAAATTATTGGGGATGCACAGGCTCCTCAAAGTTCTACTAGTTGAAATAAATCATGCACAGGATCCTCAAATAGCCACCAGCAGAATAATTGATGCCTGGGGTGCCCAAAAATTCCCCATCTATATGGAAATGGCGATGCGCACAGGATCCTCGATAGTCCAAGGTCTGAACATCCGCGAACGCAGACGGTTCCACGCATGGCATCACAAATAGACTAATAGTGGAATAAGCGCGCACCAGGATGTTCAAATAGTCCACCAGTGTTGCTCAGAATTAGGATCAGGGATCCCAGAATCTGATTACAAAATCCCTTTTATGATGCATGGACACTTTTGAGCATTACCGTTCAAGGGTAATTTACTAGTCATTACCAACACAACAGTGCATAAATCCACTACTCCACTAGTGGACTATTTGAGGATCCTGTGCGCAATTATTCCACTATCGGACTATTTGTGGAGGGGTCACAGTTAGTTCATTGGTGGATTGCTTGTATAACTTGGTCATGACATATTAAGGCAGGGTCACAACCAGGGTCATAACAGCCACAATGGGACCACTAAAATGGTAGGGTCAAAGGTCAATTGGAAGTACCTTATTGCTACCATCTTCAAGATGTAATATTATGCCCTGCACACACGCAGTAGTAGTGTAATATTACGCCCTCCACTGTCAAGTGGTTAAGTGGTGTGTTATCGTATGGTGTGGTATGTGTATGTTTAAATTTATTTTCATTTTTATAACTTAGTGTATCTTGCAAGCACCAGCAAAAAATGGTAGCCCTGAAATTTCTTGAATTTAAAATCAGTTGTTCAACTTAGTCTCCAAGATGTGGGTGATAATCATATTTATTGTCAGTACCATATCTGCCCATGCACTTTACATTTGTGTAAGTGACCAACAGTTAACCTCTTATTTGGGCTGATTTGATCCTTCCAATATGGCAGACAGTGCCTCCACACGCTGATATGAGTTTTTGGCCCGAAGATATGGTCCTGGACCAGATATTTTTAACTCGTCTCATAGCGGCGCTATTCATGATTATGTGTGCGCTTTATTCTGTTAATGTGTTTATTTAAGTATTACAAAAGAGCGGTGTTCTGCCGGCTCGTGCCGGATTGTGTGGCGTGCGTCTGTGGGCGCTCATCTTATAATCCGAAAATCGTGGGTTCGATCCCCACTCCAGACGTAAAATTTTACTTCATTTATTATTTTATCTTGGAGTTAAAGATTGCAATGAAAACATAAAGAGTTGGCGAAAGTAGAAAATAGGGAATAGCTGCCTTATGAAATAATTTAACTGCTTATGGTCCTGGACCATAATATCGGGCCAGAAACTCACACATGCCCTCCACACAGGGAGTCGAGGTGACCAATCCAGTGTGTTAATTTCAGTGATATTCAGTGGTATGTATCAATTCTTTGAATGTTACCACAGCAGTGTGGGAAGGCCAACAAATCTTCTGTTGTTGAAGAACTCAATTTTGTATGATGTTTCATGCAGAACAGCACACTTCATACAAAGTACAATATTATTATTATTATTACACTAAAGGAGGTTGAGGTATACTAAAGGTGGCAAGATACAAATTATTTACACAGTCTCAATTATATATTCTGACAATATAAACGATGGCAGTGCTGCAATTTAACAAGCAGGAATTCCGTGTCCTGAATTCCAAACCGTTGTTGAATTTATGGAAAAAAACTACATTGTATTACAGTGTAGCATAGGGGTTTTGTCTCCACAAGAAGTTGTAGCTCTGGGCTGAATAAGGGCCATAACCTAATATACTGCCTAAATCTGCATATTAAGAGCGTATTTTGAATATTTCGTTAAAAACATAGTGATCAATCCCCTCTACACTAATGCAGTTCAAAGGTGCAACGAGAGAATTTCAAGTCATCCAATTTTCTGGGATATGTAGTGATATCATATCGATTGACATGCAATAGATTCACCTACCATTGATTTGGCTACAGAAATAACTTAAAATGGAAACAAAAGGTGATTTGTATGTGTAATATTTCAATAGAAAACATAGGCGAATTTCATATTTGCTCCTATACGAAAGTTAGAAATTTCACAAATTGGTACCACAGAGTAGTTTCATAGATTAATCTTTTTCAGATGGGGATATGTTTGATATAAAGGCTTTTACACCGTGCAAAAATAGAATCTTCATATTTTGGGGGGCACCTGTTATTTGAAATACTCTCGTTGCACTTTAAAGGACTCATTGCCAAACTTGGTACAATGATACCTGCTGCCATAAGTCACCTGGCATGATGAAACGCGTGGAAAGTCTCATTGAGTCGGTTCGAGATGCCGGATACAGGTTGCATTGTTCTAGTTTGATCCACCGGGCAGACAGTGGCTGCCATGTGTGCCAAGATATTGATATAATATTGAAGGGCTTTTTAGTACGATAAAAGATATATTGCACAAGATAGGAAAAATATTGTAGGAGTCGAAGACGAGTACAATATTTTCTATGTGAGTGCAATAATTTTATATTCTTTATTCATACGACAAAATCCATCAATATTATTATTTAAATATTCAGGCGAGTCAATCCAAACTTGCGTTGAAGGTGTTTAAATGGCGAATGATAAAGTGTTTCAATAATGGCATTCTCGCTACCAATGCCAGATGCGATCCAATATTAAAAAGAATATGTGATTCCTACCAAAAACTGTACAATACAAAGATTTCTTTGCACCACTCGGAAGGCTCATATAAATTAATAAATAAATTATTATTGGTGTCTTCGTTGTAGTATGCACATTCCATAGCTGCCACCTGATGGAATCGGCAAATTAAATACATGGTTTCAATCCAAATCAAATTCATTACAATCTAAATAAAACCAAAATATATGCTTTTTGGAATCATACAAAAAACCACAAACCAATTAAAATGATGAAATAGAAATTAGATAGATAATATAAAATAAATAAAGTGATTCAGTGAATTTTCTTGGTATTGTAATGACCAAAATCTCTTGGAAAGAGCATAGTAATAATTTGAGCAAAAAGATGTTCAAGATATATTGGTGTTTGGCAAAAGTAGACACTTCCTTCCTGAATTTGTACTAGTAAGTTGTATAATACTTTAATTCTCCTTATATTAAAGATGGACTTACGTTTGGGGAAGTGCTGGTAAGGTTGATAAAGAGAAGATTCACATACTGAAAGCGTGCTTGAGATTAGTGGGAAATTGTGAAAACAGAGTTTCATCAAGTCCTCTGTTATGAAATATAATCTTTGAAAATTGATGATTGTATTGATTTAGACGTGTGTTACTTTTATGTACAAACTCTGCAATATACTGTACTCCCTAATGCTTTGAATAACATGTTTACAGCTAATTCTGATATCATTTCAATTAAATATAGACATGCTTCTGATTTTCAGATTACATTTACAAACTTGGATTTGCAAAAAATTCAATCGAACTTGGTGTTAAATATTGGAATAATATCCCCTCAAAAATGTTCAAAATGGCAAAAAACTGTTAAAAATTTAAATCTTCATATAAAAGGAGTACGATTATGAATAAATATATTCATTAACATTTAAGGTAGATTGGGATTTTAAAGGCCTTTGGCTTATTACTTCAGTTCCCTCCACAATGCTATTAATGTTTAAAATGTCTTATTCAATATTGTAAATTTTGTAAATAATACATTATTGTACTTTTGTTGATTTTGTGGAAAATAAAAGAAGTTGAAGGTTACACCAGCTGGCTCCAAACCATTAGACATTAAATATGGAGCCATGCACTCTCAAAACTGACCCAATACAACTTTCTGCTAACATTGTAACATAGTAATAGGCAAATTCACAATCAACATTTTGTATAGCTACCCTTTTTACACTGCCCAATTCTTTTTAGTGCAAGGCACACAGTTTTGTCACTTACAAGTTACAGGTTTCCTTCTTGATTATAATCTTTGTAAAACAAATGTAAAAGTACTTTAAATAAAATTATATAGTTTATACATAAGTTGGGTATTACTTAGTACAATAGATAATCCAAACAGAGCAATATTTAATACTACTAGAGGAGGAGCAGAATATCATAGGGGCCTTATTTAAGGAGTTCGTTTACCTCCAACTACAGAAAAGGTTTGACACCTTTGGTAGTTAGTATGGACCCTAAAAGTCACTCATTTCTAACTACAAATTAATAGAAACAGAGTCTGGGACTTGACAGGCCTTTATTCGGCTTACTTTCCAGTACTCTTCCACTTCATTATATTTCATGTATACAAAATATTATATATCATATTGTATGTAATATGTTTATACCGATGTATGATTGTGGATAAATAAATATGTTAGTACTCTCAAATTGTGGTATCACTTTTTCAATAGGGGCCAATTTAAGTTTACACAGGGGTCAAACTTTTAAAATGCCCCAATCGTGTTGAAATGTATGCCATATTGTCCATCTAATCATAAGGATTCCAAAATGTATAGTTTGTACCACCTACGACCATTGGTTTTGGAGTTATAAGGTCAAATGGCTAAAATGGTAAAAAAAGGTCAATTTCAATTTGTACAGGGGTCATCATTAAAAGTTAATCTGATTATATTTTAAATACTTGCAAGTTATTGCCTGAGCTTAGAGGACTCATAAAAGGTATAGTTTGTATTATGTTAAATGCTTACTTACGGAGATAATCGTCAAAGAAGGTCAACACCCATTGGGTATGTTGACCTATGACCTATTTTGTCCCATAACATGGTAACTATGCATTGCAGATGGTACAACTATTCCTTATTTTGACTCATTAAGCTAGATGACCAACTTCTATCATTTTCAACAAAATTGGAGCAACTTCCGATTTTGACCCCTGTACAAATAGAAATTGACCTTTTTTACCATTTTAGCCATTTTTACCCTATAACTCCAAAACCATTGGTCATAGTTGATACAAACTATACATTTTTGGAATCCTTATGACTAGACGGACAATATGGCATACATTTCAACATGATTTGGAGCATTTTAAAAGTTTGACCCCTGTGTAAACTTAAATTGGCCCCTATTGAAAAAGTGACACCACAATGTGAGAGTACTACATGTACCTACCTAGCGTTGATATAGAGGGTCCATACTAACTACCA
This sequence comes from Ophioderma brevispina, assembly GCA_023653785.1. NCBI lineage: Eukaryota > Metazoa > Echinodermata > Ophiuroidea > Amphilepidida > Ophiodermatidae > Ophioderma > Ophioderma brevispina. The sequence continues at coordinate 98,101 of JAMKCH010022036.1, forward strand.
AAGGTGTCAAACCTTTTCTGTAGTGAGGGGTAAACGATGATGTTTGACCTGGGTCCTAGCTCCTCCACTATACAGAAGACTAAAATTGACTTGTGAAGTTGTCATACGTTGGGAAGATTTTCATCACTGGCAGGGCATGAAGACATATCCATTGTGCCACTGTAGAGCAACTCTGCAAGAGGTGTGTGTCCCTCCTACATGAAGTACAAAAGCTTTTAAAATTTTCAAGTACCTTCTTAATTTGAATATTTTTTATTTGCCACTTTAAAAAATATAGCTAAAATGTTTATTTTGCTTTGATTTCAAATCACTGACTGCCAAGGCCTTCACATATGATGTACTTGACATGTGAGTACAATGTGAAGAATCGGCATTCCTTGCCCCATTTGCAAGTGCTACAATCCTCGAAAAAAATATTTGGTACACTTAAAGCAATATATTGGAACCATTCCCATGTTCACAAATGAGATCAAATTTGGGAAAGTCATTGATCTTTAGAAAGCAGAGGTCTTCTTTTACCAAATTCTTCCCCACTCCCCATCAATCAATGTTGGGGGACCTGGTGAAGCTGTTGACAACATGACTCAGATCAACATTGAATTGGGGGAGAGGGGAGTCACCTTTCCCCTAAATCGGTCAAAGTGATCCAACTTTTGTTCCAGGATTGTAGGATTAGAAATCACAATCAATGTTGGGGGACATGGTGAAGCTGTTGACAACATGACTCAAGAGCAACATTGAAGTGGGGGAGAGGGGAGTCACCTTTCCCCTTAAATCGGGGTCAAAGTGATCCAAATTTTTTTCACAGGATTGTAGGATTAGAAGATCATATTCTCAGGGGGTAATCAGAAAGTTTTAGATAAGCATTTGGAATTTTCAGATCTGTAGAGAAACTTGCTAGAACAATCCACAAGTCAAAGGAAGTCTAGATTCTACCCCTGCGGCTTATATGCCGGAAATTATGGTAGTTTACAAGCCACATCGGTCCAAGTCATAATTACAGTTATGATGTAATCCTTACAGGTGCTTGTTCCGATTTATCTGTCTTAAGGTTCTCTACCTTGATACAGGAGCCTGGCACTTGCACATACCCCCCATCAACTACAGTGCGGAAACAAAGTTGTGAGTTTTCATGGTACGCGCAATAATGGCACATTGCAAAGCCTCATTCATTACTGCGCTAATATTGGTGGTTAACACTAATTCGTCGTTTTTTTGTTTATTATTATCTTGGAATGAAATGATTTGAGGGATCAAAGTTCAGGACGACAATGAGAAATACGGCCTTTTATCGGATCATCAAATCGATAATACTTTCGGGTAAATCAGGGGGGTCCTAAAGGACGATCGGAAAACCACGCAACCTTAAGATACTATTGGCGTTACAGAGACAGGTGTCTTGCTTAGCATTTGAGGAGAGAAATTTATGCTAGACTGCGAGATAACTAGTAGTCGTAGCAAGGTCGTTTGTCTGAAGTTTGGCCTAGTATAGTTTGATAAGTTTTGCATGACCAAGGAGATAGGTTGGGGTTGCTGATATTGAGAATTAAAGTGGAATCTGTTGAATTGACATATATTCACAAAAAACAGTGGAAAATAATTAACTTATAACACCTGATCACAAGTAATTTCTTGGTCTTATTTTATGCAAACACATTTCAGTAATCACTCAACATAAATTTTGCATTCGTATAGCCCTGCAAGAAACTTCACAATATGAATCAAAGAAACAAACCTAAGACTAAAAATATAACCATATTGTCTGTAATAAAGCACCCCCTCCCGGGCATGGATGAATTTTTCAGGGAGTGTAGGACATGCCAACCTAACAGCAACAGCAAATTCAAAAACGGGCATCCAACTTCCGGCGTACCAGAGTGCTAGTTCTTGCAAGACTTAACGGTAGGAGGACGCTATTACACATATCGAACGGTTACCACAGACTTGACTAAAGGGCTACGGCCTGTCAAGAATATTTAAATCTTAAAGGACCGTTATTGGAAATTACCCACTATTTTGAGGGAGGGTAATCCACTAACCTCAACGGGTTTTGAAGTCAATATGTTTTCCTCAAATGCTCATGATATACTAAGACTTTTGAACGAAGGTTTAAGAGATGTCACTGAGACTGAGACTGCCCATATTAAATGCACGCAGCAATTCCACAATTACCGTTTGGAAATCACCATTGCCGATAGAAGAGAATTGTATCTACCCCTGGCAATTTTTTCAAAAGGGGGTTTATTATAGGTTCATTTGTTCAGTTATATTTCATTGACACCATCGCAGGCCAGATTCTGGAGGGGTTTGGCCCGAAATGCATGCTCCAGGAGCATTATATTTTCAACTCGGCTCATAGGGGCAGATATTCATTATTATGTGTGAGCTTTATTCCGTTAATGTTTATATTGAAGTATTACAAAAGAACGACTTCCTGCCGGCTCGGATTGCGTGGCGTGTGTCTGTGGGCGCTCGTCTTGTTATCTAAAGGTCGTGGGTTCGAATGCCCACTCAGAACAAAATTTTAGTTTATACTGATTTTATTTTGTCATTTTCGAGATTGGAGATTGGCATCATCCCACACCTCATCAGAGTTTGGATTGAGTAGAAAAATTTGAATACGCCTTATAGATAATAAGACTGGTCATAGGTCCTGGAGCAATGAATTTCGGCCCATAGATCTCGACTGCTATCCATCACAGTCTGAAAGCCCCGTGCTCCCACATGAAAAGGACTGCAATGTTTCAACAGCTACAGCGACATCAACAATGGCCAGTAAAATAAATGTAATACATTAAAGTTAAGTACCTAATTGGGTCAAATAAAATCTGTTAATGTCTGGAAAATAACAATTTCATTTTAGTGGTACTGGTTATGGAATCCAATCTGGGAATCTTCACTTTTAATTTTAATTGAGTTATGCACATATTACCCAGTGTCAGGCCCCACTATTTACCCCAATTTGGCAATCAGTGTATCCTTGCACGTATGGCAATGATTTGTTTTTTTTAGGACATTTGGTCAAAATAAATTGAAAGGGGAGTTGTTTGAGGGAAACCGTTTTTACAGACAATACAGTACTGCTTCCTCAATCTGTTGCAATTGTGATAAAAATTAACAAGCATTGAAATAAATTTGTTTTCAATTAAATAAAACTTTGATATTTTGTTTGTATAATACATCTTAATTGAGGATCTGTTATGCTCCTTTTTTTTTTTTTTTTTTTTTGATTCCTAATACCCCAAAACATGGGTATTGCCACCAAAATTAAGCAAATTGAATAAAAAAATAATTGAGTTATGGTCAAAAATCAAATTTTAGGCAATTTGGCGGCCATATTGGATTTTTCGAAGGGGCACCCTGGTTTTCATACTTTTTCATTTTTTCTTCGAAAGTGGGATCAGGGTGGTTGAAGTCATCAAATGAGCCTGTGTTCAAAGTGATCTGAAACATTGACCTTCTATAGCCCACCTCTACTTATAAGCAACATCAACAATGGCCAGTAAAATAAATGCAATAAATAAGAAGTTAAAAGCAACAAATTGGTTCAAAGCGAACAAATCTGTTAATACTGAAAAAAAAATGTTATGTTATTAGGTACATGTTATGGGAATGCCAATCTGGGAATTTTAATTTTAACTTTGAGTTGTGCACATATTACCCAGTGTCAGGCCCTGCTAATTTACCACCAATTTGGCAATCAGTGTATCCTTGCACGTATGGCATGATTTTTGTTATTTTTAGGAACATATGGTCAAAATAAATTGAAGGGGCGTTTCATGGAGGGAAACTGTTTATTAGAGACAATACAGTACTTATATGCTTCCTCATTGTTTCAATTGTGATAAAAATTACACAGCAGTTATGAATATATTTGTTTTCAATTAAATAAAACTTTGATATTTTGTTTGTATAATCCATCTTAATTGAGGATCTGTTATGCTCCAATGTGAATTTCTGGGCCTGGATAATCCTCCAATTCACACTGGAACTCTCTGGGTTGTGGAATTGGCAAGAGCCACCTCAGTTCTTTTTGAGCAGAATCACCAGACACTTCTAGCTCACGGTAGTATTGACAGTCCCTTTCAGGAGGGTCGTATGGTGGCGAAAGAACATCCAAGAATGCCGCCGGTCCATCGACAGCTTCTATTGAATGAATGTTGCCTTCCTCAGGGCTAAGCAAAACGGCTCCACTGTCTGAAGTGTGTACTGTATCACTGGCTAGTTTACCAGGGGTGAGAAAATCTGCTGAGGGCTGAGCTGAAAGTCCAACAAATTTCGGTGCCGTGGGGCGATTCTGATCACTTAATTTCACACGACTGTAGCTTCTGATTCGTACTTGGCCGTACAAAACCTTGAGAATGCCATGCATTCCGGGATGATCATGAAGTGGTATTTTGACGCCAGTTTTCCGAAGGGTAAACACACCCATTGTCATAGTTTTGTTCTCACATATATCCATGTACCCAGAAGGTGTTGCCCACGGTGCATATTTTGGAAGGTTCAAAGGATCAATGTTGAGATCAGCAGCTGATATCTTGCTAAGACTGTCCCTAACCAGACTGAGATTCTGAGTGAAACGAGCGCTATCTAAAAGACCAGATCTGAACTTGCTGAAGGTCTCCAAGGCCTGAGTGGCAGCTCTCTGCAAACGTCCAGTTGTCATTTTGGAAAAGTAGTCTCTGTAATGTAAAAAAAAGTAATATTTAGATTTCATAAAGTCAGAAAATATTGTATACAATCAAGGTCGTCACATATGTAGCTTAATAATTACTCTCAACTTTAGCTCAGTATTTCATTTACCTGGTTATGATATTGGTAGAGTGTACTTTTAATTAACCATAACACGTCCTGTCAGCAAAAAGCAGCAATCAAGTCACTTATGTTGCCAAATTCAGGTCGGCCCACAGGAGATATTTAAATTTTTAACACTGCTGCGAGTTGCTGGTGGGACATGTTCCCCTCAGGACACCCATTGCTGTGCATTGCCACTGGGCCACTTTCCCCTCAAGAGATCACTGTTAAGGTACTGCTGCCAATTGCCTGTTAGATGTCAGTAGCTTTTAAGGTAGTATTCTGCCATCTTTTTTCTTTCCCACAATGCACTCTTTTCCCAAACAAAAAAAAAAATACTTCCGGGTTCTTCCCGAATGTTGAGTGTATGTTGGACCTTCCAAATTTGGCAGAGATGTCAAGGTCAATTTTGCTAACCGGGAAGTAAAGCTAATAAAAACCCATTGCTGTGTTGCCAATGGGCTGCTCTCCCTTCAGGAGATGACCGAAAAACCAACTGCTGCAAGTTGTTGGTGGGATGTTTTCCCCTCAGGAGACCCGATGCTGCTTATTGCCGGTGGAACTTATCTGCTATTCTGCCGGGTTTTTTTCGCTGAAGGGTAAACGGCCCATCGGCAGTCTAAAGTATGATTTCTGCGGGTTGCCAGTGGAATATCTAGAGACACTTTCTTAGTGCCTTGCATTGCTGGTGGACGTCTGTTATGGGGGGGGGGGGGCAATGGAATGTTAGGGTTAATTGACCAACGCTGTGAAGATCACATTCTTAGGCAATGGTTTAGATGACAAACAAAAAATCTGCTTTTTTTAAGGTAAGTCAGGGTGAGGCTGTGAATCACAAAATTCCCCATTAAAATAATGTCTTAAAAAAAAAAAAAAAAAAAATATTGACTAACATATAAAATAAACCAGTTTTCTTCAAAGGAGAGCCAGAGGAGATATGGGGTGATGGAATACAGAGGTGAAGAAGGCGATAGTGAGAAAGAAAGATGATATACAGATCGAGGAAAAATGGTAGAGAGAATACTTTAAAGCGAATACGAGGCTGAAGAAACAAGCAAAGAAAGTGGCGGCAAGGCTATGAAAGAGGAGGCTGAGAAGGGCTGAGTCGAGTTGAGAGAGAATCCACACAAGGTGTATAAGATTGTAAAGGCCAATGAAAGAAGATGTCGAAAGGGAAGACGTATGAGGAGAAGTGATGGAAAGTGAATTTCAGTGAGAGGTGGGTCTGGAAAGAGCATATGGGGAGAATCACAACTGAGGAGAATGAGGGGATCAGAAGGTGGGGCTGATCTGGTGGAAGGGACAGTTGAGAGGGTCAGCCGGGAAGTGGTGAAAGGCCATCAGAGAAATGAAAAAAAGGAAAATGCCCTCTGAGGTGAGTGTGGAGATGATTATTGCGAGGAGCGCTAGTGATTGGTGTGTATGATGAATGTCATGAAAGTGTTAGAGGGAGGAGGGATGCCAGAGGAGTGGCAGTGAGTGTGTAGTCTCAATTTTAAAGGGAAAGGGGATGCAATGAGTTGGGGTGCATATAGGGGGTGTAAAGTGTTGGAGCATGTAATGAAAATTGTGGAGAGGGTTCTAAAGAATAAGGATTTCGGAAGATTAGTGGAAGTGGAGAGATGCATTTGGGTTATGCCACGGAAGGGGAATGAGCTATGCAGTGTTATTGAAAGGTTGGAAGAGGAATAATTGAGCTACAGGGAAAGAAGCTGCATGTTGTTTTGTAGACTTGGAGAAGGTATTTGATAGAGTAATGCGGAAAGTGATGGAGTGGGCGACGAGGAAGAGAGGTATACCAGAGCAATGGCTAGAGCAGTGATGAGTTGGAGAAGGGGCCAACACAAGAGTTGAGGGGATCTGATTTTTGGAAAAGTATTCCTCTGTAAGAAACAAAAGTAATATTTAATTTCATAAAGTCCGAAATATTGTACACATCAGGGTCGTCACATATGTATGGAGCTTAAAATAATACATCTCAACTTTAGCTCAGGAATTTCATTTACCTGGTTTTGATATTGGTAGAGTGTACTTTTAATTAACCATAACTTACATGTCCCCCTTACAGCAAAATCAGCAATCAAGTCACTTATGTTGCCAAATTCAGTCGGAGCCCACAGGAGATATTTACATTTTTAACACTGCTGCGAATTTGCTGGGTTGACACATTTCCCCTTCCCCACAGGAACACCCATTGTCTTGATGCATTGCCAACTGGTGCTACTTTCCCTCAGAGAGCACCGTTAAGGTACTGCTGACCAAATTGCCTGTTAGATGTCGGTATCTTTATAAGTAGTATGCTGCCATCTTTTTCTTTTGCTATCGTTTTTTCTTCACCACAATGCACTCTTTTCCCAAACAAAAAAAATACTTCCGGGTTCGTCCCGAATGTGAGTATATGTTGGACCTTCCAATATTGGCAGAGATATCAGGTCATTTCTAACTGGGAATAAAGCCTAATAACAAACCCATATATGCTGTGTTGCCAATGGGCTGCTCTCCCTTCAGGAGATGACCGCAACCAACTGCTGCAAGTTGTTGGTGGGATGATTCTTCCCCTCATGAGATCCATGCTGCTTATTGCCGTTGGATCTTATCTGCTATTCCCGGTTTGTTTTTTCCGCAAGAGGGAAAAACGGCCCATCGGCAGTCTAAAGTTGATTTCTGCGGGTTGCCAGTGGAATATCTAGAGACACTTTCTTAGTGCCTTGTATTGCTGGTGACGTGTTATGCGGGGAGGGGGGGGCATGTCAGTAGGGTTAATTGAACCAACAAGCTGTGAAGATTCACATACTTAGGCCAATGGTTCGATGACAACAAAAATCTGCTATCTGCTTTTTTAGGTACGGTCAGGGTGAGGCTGTGAATCAACAAAGCCCCAGCTTGTTACTATTGAACCATTATTTTATTAAATAATGAGCTAACAATATAAATCAACCATTTTTCTTTCTTAAAGGAGAGGCCAGGAAGATAATGGGGTGATGGAATACAGAGTTGAGAAGTCGATAGGAGAAAGAAAGAATGCCAATATACAATATGAGAAAAATGTACGGAATAGATACTAACGCTGAGATAAATGCTGAAGACACGCAAAGAAGTGGCGCACAGGCTATGAAAGAAGAAGGCTGAGAAGGGGGCTGATGAGTTGAGAGTAACCAAACCGGTGTATAAGATGTAAATGCATGAAAAGTAATGTCGAAGGGGAAAGATGTATGATGAGAAATGAGAAAGGAATTTCATGAGAGTGGAGGCTGGAAAGAGCATTGGGAGAAATCACAAATTGAGGATAAGGATTGGGATCAGAAGGTAGAGGCTGATTCTGGTGAAAGGGCCAGTTGAGAGGGCATACCCGGGAAATTGTGAAGGGCAATCGAGAAATGAAAAAAAGGAAATGCCCTCTGAGGTGAGTGTTGAGATTATTGCGAGTGGAAGCGATGTATTGTTGTGAGTTAATAATGTCAGAGATGTTAATGGAGAGGGATGCCAAGGATGGCTTTGAGTGTGTTAGTTCCAATTTTAAAGGGTAAAGGGATCAATGCTTTGGGGTGCTATAGTGGGTGTAAAATTTGTGAGTCATGAATAAAATTGTGGAGAGGTTCTAAAGATAGGATTCCGAAGATCGTTAAAGTGATGAGCTGCCATTGGTTATGCCGAGGGAAGGGAATGATCTATGCCGTTTTTTATTTTGAAAAGGTTGGAAGAGGAATATTGAGCTAAATGGGAAGAAAGGTTGCATGTGTTTTTGTAACTTGGGAGAAGGTTATTTGATAGGTACTGATGAAAGTGATGGAGTTTGGGCGATGAGGAAGCAGGATACCAAAAGCAATGGCTAGAGCAGTGATGAGTTTGTATGAAGGAGCACACAGAGTTAGAGTTGGATCTGCTGATTTGTCTGAAGTTTTGAGGGTGAAGGACGGTGGGGGTTGCATCAAGGTTCCTCACTTTTTCACTATTATTTTTGCATTGTGAGTGATTGTAGTCCCACAGCGAGGCAAAAAGGTTGAGATGTGGTATGCTGATGACTTGGTTTTAAAAAAAGGTTTGATATAACTGTATGCTGATGACTTAATGGTTTTAATGTGTGAAGACAAGGGAGGGATTGAGGTTGAAGTTTTTTTGCAAATGAAAAGGCTTTGAGAGTACGGGTCTAAGGTAAACCTTGGGAAGACAAGAGTGTTGGTGTGACGGGTGGAGAAGGAGGTATAGTGGAGTAGGGAGAAACCCCTGCGGAGTGTCGGGGGAAGGGTAAGCAATTCAGTGTGTGTGAGAAAAGTGGGAAATGGATCCGTGGGAGATACACGAAAAGAAGAATTGACCCCAAGTTTGATTTTTGTGTGTGGAGATGCGAGAAGGGAGCTGGGAGGGGATGGTGGAACATGAGGAACAGTTGTGTGATGAGGTGGAATTGGTGATAAATGAGTTCCCGTACCTGGGGGACGGGCAGTGGGGTGATGATCAGTGTGGAAGTGGAATCCACCCCCCTTCACGGAGACAAACCCGGATTTAAACTTAGGATTACTACACTACTACATGTGAGTGGCCAAATGTCGCAAACCGTGTTTTAACATATTATATAGAATGAGGTTGCTTACCTGTCCAAGTTTGATGTATTTACAATCGAGGAACCGACTGTGTCTTGGTGCTGCGGCTGTACGGGTTCTTGACAGCAGTCGAGGAACTCGACTGTGTTTTTCTTTCTTCTGTCATGGGTTTCTTTCCGTCGTCTGCTTCTTCTTCTTCTTCTTTCTGTCAACCTTCAAAACGCTACTTCTCCTACGATTTGCAGTGTATGATCATGTTGACCCAATTTATGTGGTGTAGTTTGACACACCCCCTACAAAAAAGTTACTTAATGAATTTCATCAAAGTCATTTGGGGTCACAATGGTCCAATAACCTGAGCACTGAAAAGGCTCCGTCTGTACATATTACATATATGCACATGTGACATCAGGATGTTGGGTAAACTTTGACACCCCCCCTCCAAAAAGTATTGAATGGAATGGCGATCAAATGTCATTAAAGGGCAACTTCCGCCCGATTTAAATTCTAAAAATCAATCTGCCATATGCCAAGGTCGTCATGATTCTACGTTCCACAGATGTGTATGTTATAAAATTCATACAAGTCAACGGAGGTCATCAGGGTCAAAGGTCAAATGTTCAAAATGGTCCATTTGAGCTGAAATTTTTACTGAAATGATCCGTATGACATTCTAACATGTTTGAAAAATATTTTGAGGTCAAAGTCAAGAGTCCCAAGTTCAATTTTTCAACTGCTCTGATTAAGCCTGAACTTTAACTGACAAATGATCGGAGAACAATTAAAACCTGGTTGAAAATTTTTCCAGGTCAAAGTGTCAGTTAAGGGGTCAAAGGTCAAAATTTCCAAATGCTCATAAGTTGGGCTGAAATTAGACTGAAAGATCCTTATGACATTCTAACATGTTTTAAAATTTTTCGAGTCAAATGTCATTATGATGGGGTCAACGTCACATGTCCAAAATGTTCCGGTTGAGCTGATATTTGAAATGATCCCTGATGAATTCTAATATTTTTTAAAAATGTTTTTTCGATATCAAAGGTCATTTTAGGTCCCAAGGTCACGACCGAACCCTCGACTGTGTTCGATCTGTCTCCAGACTATCTTTCGTTTCTTCCTTCTTTTTTCTATTCTTCTTTCTTTCGTACACATGCTAATATCTCAGACATGTAACATCCCATTGACCAAAACTGGTCACAAGGACAAAGTACATGTACATAAAACTTTTTGACATGACCCGATCGGTGTCAAAGGTACGATGGGTTCCAGGGGTCAACACGTTCACCATGCAAACAATCAAGAATTAGGCCTCAAATCTGAAGACTAATGCTGTCAGTCTGTAGGACTTGATCAACACTACAAAAGTCAATTAGTGACTTTGTCATATGCACAGGATTAGAGCAAGGAGAGGAAAGGAAGGGGAAGAAAGAGGGGGGGAGTAGAGGAAAGAAAGGTGAGGGGGGGGGGGAGGATGGGAAGGGGAAATATGAGAAAGTCAAAATACTTCAATAATTACTTACACTTCCAAACACTACTCCCTTGTATACAGATTACATATATGATCACGTGCTCATGTATGTGGTGTATCTTGACTCCCCCACAAAAGTTACTTAATAATTAAATTTTATCAAAGGCCCATCTGGGTGACTAAGGTCAAAGTACTTTCTTTGGATGTAAAATTTAAAACAAGGTCAAATAGAAAATCTTTTGTAATATCACCATCGAGTGGTAGTACGTGGTGAGAGGTCAATAAAGTCAATTGTGACCCCATCATCTGACCCAAGGTTTGGGGCCAATCAATAATACATCCAATTACGTTACATTCAAATCACTAATCCTTTTACAGATTACATCGTATGATCAACGTACCTCATGTATGTGATGCCGCTTGACACCCCGACCACCCCCCCACAAAAGTTACTTAATGACAATTTGGATCAAAGGTCATCTGGGATCACTAAAGTCAAAGTACTTTACTGTGTGGTAAATGTTAAACAAGGGCAATAGGAAATCTTTTTAGCGCCATCCCTGTAGTACTTGATGAGAGGTCCAATAAAAGGTCAAGTATGCCCCAATACACCTGGACCCATGGTTTAGGTCAAAGGTCCAACTACATCAACTTCCGTTGACAACACTTCAAATCAACTACTCTTATTTGACGATGACATGTAGTATGATCACGTGACTCTTTTATGTGGTGCAACTTGACAGGGCCCCCACCAAAGTACTTACTGACCATTTTGATCAAAGGTCATCTTGGGTCACAAGGTCAACCTCTTTATACTGTGTGAGTAAATTTAAAACAAAGGTCAAAGTAGAAATCTTTTATCCCATCCGGTAGTACTGGAGGAAGAGGGCAATAGAAGTCAATCATGACCCCCTCACCATGACCCGATCTTTAGGGGTCAAAGGTCAAAATGCATTCAAATTAACGTTACACTTCAAATCACTACTTCTTCACAATATACATACATGATCCCGTGACTCTGTATGTGTGTAGTATTCCATCCCCTACAAAAGTTACTTAATGATTTTTTATCAAGCTCATTTGGGTCACAGGAGTCAAGACCTGATTTTCACTAAAATTACGACTATCTACAAGTTCGGTCTGAGCATCTCGACGTGTTCAGATGCTGCACACAGAATCGAGGTACAACTTGCATCCTCAAGGCAGATGCACGAAATCCAAAAAAACGACACACTACAAAGAACTAGACCGGTCCCTACCTATGACTTTTCATATTTGAGACAACTGGCACACCTATGACGTCCCGCCCTTTAAGACGTTGCGCCCAAATCAACCGCTTGTCATTGTAGGGGGCGGGTTCCTGGGACGTGAATCAACATTGGACAGGTAAGCAAACCTCATCTTTATCTAGTAAAACACTTCTGTTTTGAACATATTTATTACGATGAGATGCTATGCACCTTTAAGGCTCAGGACCGGGGCTCACTGGGACTGTCTCTCATGCGCACCGTGTCACAACTAGCAGATAGACTACACTAGCCGTGGTCAACAAACACACCCGAATACGCCGTAGGCCTCGCTCCCGGCAGCACATTGAGAAGCTCAAGTCAATGGTCCCCACAGCTATCGGAATTTTCCAAGCCGGATCTCATTGAGGACTAAAAACTGATTTCGTAAGCCCCATAGAGTACGGTGGAAAATTAATATTTCGCAAATGGTTTACTTTTCCGCTCATAACGTCCAACCAACTCCTTGGCCCTAAGATTTCACATGGAAATGATAAAAAATTGCCTTTCTCTGAATACAAAAGTTGAACCCCTTCCGGAAATATGGGGCTTCTGGGAAGATGCTATTAACGCCGGGCCCATGGAACCGTTTGACTAACCACGCAATGTTGATGTACTTCAAATTGCATCAACATCACCCTCCCAGACTGGCAGGGACCATGGCGAGGACAAGGACAATACATTTTGGCCCTAAGTCCAATGACCGAACAGTTTAGCGTGAAAATTCCCGATCCCCGAACGAAATGAATTTACATACCAAACAGTCGATCGCGATCGCAAATTTACACGTAAAAATAGTTTACATAGACACAGCCACACACCTACGTCAGACTAACCGTTACGTGAACTACCGATTAAGACCTTACCTAGTATTTGCTGGATTTAGCTTGCGAATTTCTAAGAACCGATCCAGCACAATGGGCGCTAGCTCGTTGTTCCCGTGACTATGAATGGTCCCAATAAATATAGTGGGAGGGGGGGGGAATCGAAAACGACGGTGCTCCTGGCCAATAGACGGCCGACAATGCTTTCCTTCTTGCAAACACCACGCCCCTGCAAAGCTGTTGAGCTCGCAATCGCAGTGGGTAGACTGCGCCGTCACGTGACCGCCCCCCTCTGCACGTTTTTCGCATTAAATCACCGAGATCATCCAGCGGTCAGAGTGGCTTCGCTTGCGCGTTTACGCGCCGCAAAGACAAAAAAGCTGACCCGTGGCTCCCGAATTGGTTGTGTTTCGTTGCATATAGTAGCGCAACGTCGTAAACCGGACAAAGAACACGATCCTCCCTGACAGAGGACGACTCCTGTTCACTCGGAAGAAAATCGGGTTGGCGGTAAAGGACGGGCGTTCGTTCTTGGGTCCCAGGAAACCACTGCTTAAAGTACCGGTTAGCGCCAGTCCGCGCCAGAACTGGGTCACGGGAGCGGCACGCGAGCACGTAAAGTTCTACAGCGCGCCCTGAAGCCAGTAGCAATACGAAATCGCGTCTTCAAGAGATCTCTCTCTCTCACATCAAGTCCCCGCATGTTTTCATCGGCTCGAACATCGGGCTTTTGAAGAGATTCCAATACCAATTGAGATCCCACGCAGGACATTCTACGGCACATCCAGTAGACGAGAATTGTACTTTTTATCAGCGTTGGCCGTATCGCTCATTGCCTTAAAGACTCGTACCCCCTAGAACCCTTTGTGATTCGCATGAATTGCAGGACTGGGAACCCCGGACTGTAACAGCTAATCCAGAATTGAACCTGTCCGCAAGGAATTAAGTCAGCAACATGACGCTAGATGGGCCGAGTTGGGAGAGACAGACCTCTCTCACTGCAACCACGGTAGCGAAACCCAAGACGCGATAAACTGAGTGTAAGTTCCTTCTACCCCGAGCGGCAATATCGCCGACCCCGTTGAAATCCGCCCTTTTTCATTTCCAAGCGTCTCCTGACAGCGGCCACCGGGAAGTGGTGATCTGTCTCTCCTCCCCCTCCTGGCACCCGATTAGTCGGATAATCAGAGGCAAAACCAGTGGACGACCTGCCAGCAGGCCCCACCAATCGGCCGAAACTTCAGATGTCTTGGCCAGAACGCGCGACTAGAAGATAGTCGCGACCGGTCTGTGCGATTCGAATCTTTCCTATCACAACTGATGGAGTATCGCTATTGCCGGGGAAAGCGTACACTGCTGTCATGCCCTCCCAGCGTATCGACAGAGCCACTAACTAAACCTCTTTCGTGACCGCTCGGGGAGAATGCCATGAACCGGAAGATTGCGCCGAAGGCGAACAGGTCGATTGACGGGTAAAAACCAGTGAAACACCGTCTGAACACCTGGGGAGACAGAGACCATCGTGACGGGCCCTGTCCACCAGCGACCCCTCCCCGTGAGGAGCTGTTCGCTAGGACGTTCTATGTCCCGGCGGCGATGCGATCTTTCTGATCAAAAATGCTACGGGCGGCGACACCACTCGTCCTCAGGTGGTGGAAGACACAGCGAGGGGTATTCAGTTTCTCACCCGCTTATTTCCATAGGCCACGACCTTGAGAGATTTGACCAACTGGAACTTGACCCTGCAGCCCATCAACTACTGTTCGCATCTCCTGAAGAGCACGGAACACAGCCCAGAGCTCGAGCATGTTGATGTTATATGTCGTTTCCGCTCGGAGACCACTGCTGAAACCCGGAGGTCTCCCAGAGCTCCCTAGCCCTCCTTCGAGGCGTCCGTCATCAAGACGGTGCACCGAAGGACTAGCCGTAAACTCCCTCCCCCCCCCGCCTCAAGGCTGGGATGGTGCTTCCTCGCTGCTCCGCAATCGAAGCTGGTCCCGATGAGCGAGTCATCGAAACAGTGAGACAGGAGGATGGCGACTGAGCCTAAATGCGATAATATGGATTGTATTGCTCGCATCTGTAGACGACCTACGGGGGAGCCAGGTCCCACCAGGCTGGCCTTAAACCCAACACCTTGAGCTATGCGCGTGCCGCACTACTGAACACTCGCTCCAGAAGCATGACAACACTGGCAAGGGTGTTCACACCCTCTCTGGTGATGGAAGCGCCAGGCCACTTGAACCCAGATCCACCACAAACGTCGCACCCAGAACAGAGGAGTATTGGCAAGGAACAATGTTGGGCTTCTTGTGAATTAACATGGAACCCGACTGGATACGGGAGAACCATTCTACCATCACCGCAGTATCCCGATATCAAATCTTCGAGTAGTCAATGGGATCATCCACATCGCCGGAGATACCAATTGATGTTCACTCCCCGTCGTCGGAGATACGCTCCCACACTTACACGCGGGTAAAACCCGAGGAGCCTTGAGAGGCCGAAGGGCAGGCATTGAAACTCGTATGTCCGCCCCAGCACCCGAAAACGGAACCATTTGGCGATCGCAAGCTTATGGGAACGTCAAATAGGCGTCCTCAGGGAAGGACAAGTCGAGAGAAGTTTGAACCCCATGCGGGGGCCTTTGAATAGGACACTCGAGGACAGTAAGGCTAGTGACTCCACCGACAAAATATCCAATAGGCGACATCCCCGATCAGCCGAATGAACTGTCCACGATATGAGATTCCGTATTGGACGCCCAATCTCCAGTCTTTCTCCGGTACGAGAAACTCGACCAGAGCCCCCCTTGAAAGGGGGATAGACCAGGATTATTGCCTCTTTCCTCAGAGCCTCCTTCGCCTCGCCAAGAAGAACCTGTCTTAACTGTACACACAGCGGTACACTGTGTCCTTCTGATGAGGATAGATGGTTGAAAGCAGTGAAATCTAGTCTGTACCCCGCCAACGAAACCACGCTCTGAACCCACTCGCCCGGGTGTAAACCTGTTCAAACCCGCGCGATATCACCAGTGGCCGCGACCAACCGCGGTATGACCCCAGTGACCTGACCAACGACGGACATGTCTGGACACCGGAGCCCCGGACCTCAATTGACTTTTCCGCTATTGCCTAGCCTTAAGGCCTTGCCCTCGACCCGGACTGACCATAGTCGCCCACACTCTCATGCCCTCGCCCTGATCAACAGGTGAAGGAGTGAAAGCAGGCTTGGTGAATAAGCCTGGCCGAAGAGTGGCCAGGATATTTTAGAAGGGTTTAACCTGTCCTTCTTGTGCCTTCTTCGGCGCTGCTGTCTTCTTGCTCTTCCCCGTTCGAAGTACCGCGCTTGCTGTCTCTCGAATGGCTTGGTCACTTCCTGACAGTCGGCTACCTGCCGACAGAAGCGAAGCACCACCAAATAGATAGTCCTGGGCCGCGGGTAGTCCTCACAAATCCTCACTAAGGCACCAGACTCATCGCATGTGACATCGGAACTACGACTCTGCCTGACACAGCACCAGCCAAAATTTCTAGTCGCATCCATTGCTGGACGATCACCCCAGCTAACCCTCGTCCCTCAATAGCCCCCATCCAAATAGATGAGTACAGAGAAAAAGGAGCCTATTCTAATGGATTGCGCGAACCGAATATCCAATAGCCCAGCTCATCTTCCCAGATGGAGAGTAGCGCCGGAGCGATGACTCCAGCTGTAGCAAGCGGGTGCCAATTCCGGAGTTCCATAAAAGGGACGCAAAGCAGACTAGTACAATCCGCCTCAGCTACCCTCAAGGACTACCGTCATTATTTCCTGCGCGAGGACCATGCGGTCCCCTCCTGATATCATGGCATACCCAATGCTCCGTAAGTCCTCAGGAAACAAAGCTGACCCCGCTGATGAAGGCTTCTGATTCAACCTCCCATCCGCAAAGACGGAGGACCCGCGGACTGCCCCGCATCCACAGTTAGGCCTACTTGGCCATAGACCCAGGATACTGGGTATCCGGTGGGAAAGAAATCAGAAGAATCAACCTTGCGGTTGCTCCTGTGAAGACAGAACGGAAGCCACTGAGCTACCGGTCTCACACAGCAACAACCCTAATGCCTACGCCCGACCGAATCCGGCTCTTACCCAGAGGCCCGACTCCGTCTGGCCGCTTCCCGCCCAGTAAGCCCGCAACCACCACCGTGAGTGAAGTAGGCAGGCCTGACTAACGGAGCCGAAGGGGGAGTACCCGCGCTCACACTAAGTGCAGAAGCAACCCTCACTGGTGATCGTTGAATGACGGATACCCCCGCATGCCTGACCCCCCAGCCTGTGCATGGATATCCGCCATCTGGCTGGGTACAAGGCACTACCATCTACCACTAACTACCACCCGCCCCCATACACACGGCGATGGCCGCGTGTATGTAGGGAAACCCAAAGGTACCTGATAACACCAGGCAACACCCGGTGCTGGCATCCCCGGCAACACATGCCCACTCAAGGTAGGCATCATGCCAGGATGCCACAACCCATAAGCTAGGCAAGCATTCACTCCCGCCCCCCCCCTTTTGCCCAACCAAATGCTAGGCAGCAAGTGGTTGAGAAAGAGAGCCATTAGCACGGGCCCGATACGTGGATCACTATCACTAAGCCCCCGGCCAGCCCGGCGGACTTGAAAATACTGAAATCTGGAGTCCGTACGCCCCTATGGTCCCGAGGTTGAATAGTGTCTGGGCCGATCAATGGACCCATTGTCTGGTTCAAATAAAGCATGACGCGGTCTTTCTATCTGCTGTTTCTAACATCCCAAGCCACCCTGATCAGCAACACCACTCCCCGCATGCATACGGCGACGCCATCCCGTCTAGAAATAGCTCCCCCCCCGCAACCACAGCAACCCTTGGTTCGTCGTAACGTGTAGATACCGCAGAGGTGCCGCCAGCTCGGGGGACGGGAATCCTTGGTTGTCCCCCGCGTGGAATCGCAGAAAACCCATCCGACGTGGAGCTAAAGCTGGTGTACACCCGTGTCCGCTACCCCAGAACCACCGGCTACTGAATCCGAAGGAAATTCGCTATTAGTCCCCTGCCACCACCAAGCTGGACGTCTCTCTCGAAACCCCGCGTAAAGCAGCTTTGAGTATCTTCGGTAGCCCCGTAACCCCTAACGGTATTTGCGACAAAACCAGGACCGTAGCCCCACGCTAGTGGACTACTCCGCCCTCGCGGGGAGGAGGCCGTCTGCATTAGCACACAAGAACTTATTACCCCCAGAGGCTTACCTGTAGACGGCCGAGTCGAGGTCCCCAAGACAAGAACGACAGAACAAGAGTGCGAGAACAAAGGTGGAATGAAACCGCCGGCAGAGAGTGCAAACGTAGGGCTTGAGGTTCGGGACCATATGTTTTGTTATTCACATTACCCCGCAAAATAACACAAAGAGCGCCAACAACCACTTCCGGTAAAAATAGACTGTACTAAATATCTATATGCTTTGTAAATCGCCGTTAATACTGGATAGAATAACTCTAACTATCACTTTCATACGAACCGTAGGACTATCTCCTATGAAGACTTATCTCTTCTGACTTTTTGTAATTATTAACTGCTGTTTGTTTCGTCTCCTCTCTTTCATTTGCAGATTGATCACAACAACTAAATCTCGTCCTATTTTTAGTGAAGTTGATCATGATGTTCTCAGATGTCTTCAACATTTTTAAAATGGACTATTCGTCATAAGTTGCCTCTCAATCTTTCTAAGTGCTCCGTTAAGCACATGACTAGATCTAAATCTCCTGATTATAATTGTGATCTTTACATTAGGGGTGAGAGTAGAGCTTGCTGAAGGTACAATTTCAAATTACTTGTGTTATACTTTCAGTAGGATTCTTTTCCTTTTACCTCATAGAGATGCATTTCAAGTAAGGTTTCCAAACTGTCTGGCTTCTTCATCAGATGCACAAGAAATATGGTCTTCTAATGACTGATTAATGAACCTCTACAAAGCTCTCAGCTGGCCCCATATTTATTAATGTTCATGTGTTTGGGCACCTCATCAGAAGGATCATTTGGATAGGTTAGGGAAAGTGCAACAGAAAAATCAATGGACTTTATTCTAGAAGCATCACCAAAGGCGGATGCTCGTCCACCTTAAAAAAAACCTTTTGAACAGACATTCCTTGATTTGAGTCGTAGTCAGGCCTCGAGAGTCTTCAAACCAAAGGCGTTTCTGGGTATTTAGATCTTACAAATATTGACCCCTACTTCTTTTAATTCTTTTAATTCACATAGCATGTTGCGGATATACTAGGCTTTTTGCACCAATGTGCAAGGACTTCCTCTTTCTTCCATTCTATGTTATTTCACTTCCACGTTTTGGAAATGAATATCCCATCTGATTTGCGTCTTCCATAGTCTTTATAACTGTAAAGCAGGCTGTAAAATCACACCTTGTAAAGTTAACCTTAATAAATATTGTTAAAAGGTATGTTTTTGTAAATTTTTATGTCCAGTTGGAAGACCACTTGATATAGGCAGGGTAAAATTGTTTTGCTCTTCCATCAGTTTAACATTGACCGCTTTTTTTGTTTTATTGGGCCATTACATTTGCCTGCCTATTCTTTGGTTTTCCTATTATCATCTTGCTTGTGTTGTGAATGTATCTTTGTTTCTCTTTGGATATGAGAGCACTTGTGATCGGGTTTTTTATACAACCCAGTCTGCTGCCAGAATTACTTGCTTTTTGCTTTGTCATTTGTTCTGTATTAATACTATTATATATTTATCATTTTTAATGTTTCTTCTGTTTTGCAAGTAATTTCAAATAAATATTAATTATTATTATGATTATAGGGACCAAGATAGGCAAAACATACTAAATTCAAAACTAAAATATAATCTTAAATAACATATACTAACTATAACTAAATACTATATTAAAAAAACAAAAAAAACAACCAAACAAGACTCACGCAACCGCAGCCAAAAAGCTCCCTACCTCCCTATCCCTCCACCCTTCGAGAAACACAAAGCACAGGTTATTAAGTACACGTCATACGCATTGAATTCTCATACAAAGGGCTAGTCATCAGAGATACAAAGAGAACAATAGTGTGGTGGCTAACGAAGCGATCGACCCGTTTCCTTGCTACTTTTAGGTCGGAAAAAGGTCGATGCCTCATAATTAAATACCACGGTGCAAAATTCTGAACCTAATGAAAATTCACCACCGGAAAGTCGGAAATATATGCTAAAATTCCCTCCCGATCTTTCTGACAAAAAGCCAAAAATTCTAACCAGGAAAGATAATTGAGCTTATATAGGATCGAAGGGGATTCTTGGGCTTTCCAAAAGCCAAGAACACCTTCTAAAAAGGTCTCAAACACGGAGAACAACACGGAAAATGTACGGGTTGATGAGCGCCAAGAGTTTAAATAGGGCGAGGAGTCATAGGTGTTGCCAGTCGTCAAATCATGACGTCATAGAGTTAGGGACTGGTCAGTTCTTTTAGTGTGGTAGTTTTTTTGGGATTTCTTTATTTTGCATCTGCCGTTGAGGATGCAATTTGTAATACAATCACATTGGGGAGTTAAGGTAAGCACTCTCGTAAAAAATATGATTGTTCCCCAACTCATTTGATTTGTTTTCTTGTCAAAACTGTGCAAGGTACCTCTTAAGTGTAAATAGTTCAAGGTAACTTTAAAATAGCTTTCACGGAATTTATGGAATTAGTCAATTTGGTTCAGGCAATCAATATCTGGGGGGTGGCAACCTCATTTATAAACGACCCTCAAAGTTGCCTTTGTACAATATTCTCTGGATTTGTTATCAAAAGCTCCAAATTGCAAGTTGGATACCTAAGTATGTTTTAACACACTGGTGGATAAATGAACGAACAAATGCATGAAAACATCCCCCAATGAGTATAACACACTTCAGGCCAGGGTTTCTGCAGAGGAGGAAGCAAAGTAATGGCTCCCCAATATTCTGGGCACCTTCATGGCCCAGATGTATCTGGAAACACGAAGCCCGCCATGCCTGTTTTCATAGGTAGATGCACTTTTGTCAACCAGGGGTCATTTTTTCAAAAACACAGTACAGCTTTTGTTTTTTTGTCTTCCTGTGTTGTAAGAGTATAGAATTTAAGAAAAAAGAAGGTTTCTGGAGCTTAATCTTTTTCTTTTTTATTGCATTTTTTATCACAAGTTTTTGAAAATTGAGCAATTTTGGATGAACCAACTACAATAATTGTAATGGAAATTTAATTTTAATTAACTTTTTATTTTTTTTATTTTTTTTATTTTTTTTATTTCACATATGCATTTTTTGGCACTCTGGCTGAAAGATGAAACATCTAAGCTTAAATTTTGGCCATTTTATATAAACACTTTTTACCTCTATTTGGAACAAAAACAGTTTTGCCAGAAAAAGTTGTTTTTAAAAGAACAAAACCATAGTAGAGGTAAGAAATTTGCCATTAGATTAATTACTCCCACCTAGTTTGTATAATCTGTGTGTGAAGTGCCAGCAAATCTCACTCAATGAAATGGCAATCATCAAACTTTATGTGTTTGTGCTGACGTGACATGTGAACGGAATTTGACCAAAAATCCCTATTGTTTGGCCACTTACTAAAACACAAAACCTCATTTTATTCTTTTACAAGAAGACTATGATAACTAACTCACATAATAAAATGCTTGTATTCAACCCAATTGCCTTCCATGTTAAGAAGTTGATGGTTTGTCTGGTTGCTTGTTACTGCTTGGGGCTTGACGTGACAATGGTCATTGTGAACAGGAAGTCAATTTTTTAAAAACTTACTAAACTGTAACACTCAATTACTTTTTATTCACAAGGCCCATGCACAACTTAAACATACTATAGATGAATTGCAGAACTATTATTTTACAAATTGTGTTACAACTAAAGTGTCAGGACGTGACAAACCTACGTCACGTCCTGCCATGTAAACGGAAAACTTCTCATCGCTAAAGCAAGAAACATTAGAATTGTTGTCACAACTATTAATACAATTTGATGTATGTGAAGTACTCTTACAAAATAAGTTCTCATAAAGATGAATCTATTTCTACACAGCCAGACCTTCTCCATAATGCTGGACGTAGACAAATTTGTGAACGGAAAAATGTGAACAAAGATTAATTAGTGTAACTAAGTAATTTTGTAACCACATCTAATTTTTGTATCAACTAATCTTGAGGGTCACTAATGTAATTACAAATTATGTACCACAAATATCATCTTTGGTGTATCTGGTATGAAAATACTGTATTGCAAGTTGGAACGGAAAAATGGTCCACGTCCCGCCACACTTTTTGACATGGTGCAAATTCCATTTAAAAGGCTTTTCACTACTTATGTTTTACATGTTATGTTGAAAAGCCCTCACTAAATATCCACTAAACTAAAACATTCAAACTGATGCTCAACAGGGTTATAATGGCAGGCTGAAACAAAATAATGTTTTCAGTGACAGCTGATGACCCTTTTTGTACCATGGGGGGCCCCGAGTGTCACCTGAAATCAAAACGTCAAGGACTTGGTTAAGATAGGTGGAGTAGGCCTTGTAGGGACACTTTTGCAAATATCCCACAATGATCTTCCAAGCCTCTCTATTTTTACACAGGGTGGTCCCAAAGTGAGAACTGCTAAAGTTTTTTTTTTTTGCATCTACCTATGAACAGGCCCCCATGAATTCATGATACTAGTAAATTCATGCTACACCGGCCAGGCCATGATGCCATGAAATGAGGAAGTGTGAATGTGTTATCCCTCAATAAGTCTTTCATGGCATTCATGCCCCGTAGTCTACCCTGCGTAGCCAGGGCTTTTGCTCTGAGAGCTCTAGCCACCCATAAGTCCCTATCTAGTGCGAGCCAGCAGCGTAGGCAATTGGCCGAGCCTAGGCTATAATACATCCGAGTTTTCTTTTTTAACAGGCTATCAAATGACAACTTCTTGTTTTGTGCGCACGACGCATAGCCCCCACGTGATGTAACATGCATTTTCCGTTTTTGTTTAATTTGCAGTCACTACCGGAAACAGTCATTTGGAGATAATCACGTATTTGCTTGTGTATGTAACATAAAAGCTGGAAGCATGGATAAGAGAGAGTTCGAATTTCAATACTATTGTTGCCACCACCCTATGAATTTGCAGCCTCAATGGAATAACTGCATGTTAGAAGGGATGTGGGGCAGAAGACAGAATTCATACCGAAGAGAAAATAACTCTTTGACAGAAGACTAATAGACTAGGCCTAGCCTATCACTATTAGGTTGGAAAAAAAAGGGACCTAGATTGGAAAGGATACATGTCAAGTATTGCACCAACACCCTACAGATTTGACCCACAACCTTTAAGAATAACCCAAAACCTCATGTTAAGGGTTCGAATTCGAAGGGTGTTGGCAGAATACTATCATGATTCATGACTATTCAGTAATCACCAACAGAATTTCTGAAAACCAAATGAAATGGCACGTGCATCTCATTATTTTGCGTATTGACATTTGCTTGTGACTGTTTGTCAAGCGCGCAGCGGTCGTCACACATGGTATAAACTTTATTTATGCTCGCTGAGGCTTAGGCGTTGTGAAGTTGTTTTGTTTTCAGAATTACTGACGGACAGAGTAATATTCATCCGTAAGTCTCTCCCAGTACAACTTATACCAAGTCTTACAGTAGCAGTATTGCCGGAAGCGGACATCCGGGCATTTGACAAAAATAGGCTTAGCACAATGTTTGGCAAAAACAATCATTCTTACTTCTGAAAGCATAGTGTCCCACGATGTGCAGTGATCATACTTTTTGATTTTTGCTCGGGGGGGGGGGGGGGGGGGGGGGGGGGGGGGGGGGGGGGGGGGGTCTAACAGATACGTGCATATATGGATCAATTCAACCTCTGTCCTTTTTGTCAGTCTCACACAGGGTATCAAATGTTACTTGTCAGCTATTCAGTTTCAGGTGGAGTATAAAATCAGCAGAATCTGTTAGAATGAGATTTTTTTTGTGTGATATCATGCTCAAAAGAGAATAAAAAGTTCATAAAATAGCCTCAAATTAGTGTAAAATCCAGTTAAAATAAAATTCAAATGGTAATATTGCTGACCCAGGGTCTTGATAGGGTGTCTCTTTGAATCAGTCTGGTCTCGAATAGGGCACCATTTCATTTGTTTCTGGTCTCAAATAGAGCCACCACGCCGGCACCCTTGGTAACTCGGTGTTACCCAAGTTACAAGTGTTCGGCGGTGACCCATTGAGGACCAAACAAATAAATGGGTACCCTATCTTGAGACCAGATCTTTAACTCGGGGGGTTACCCGGGCTCGTTACAGGTTACCCCCTCCCCCAAGAATTTTGCGGCACTATGTTTCAATTTTGTACGGCGATACAGGTATTCCTGGGCTTTTCTCTGGGTTTTGTTTTCACACCCATTCCATCAACCGCTGAAACTTTGTGACATAGTGCGCTTCCGGCTATAAAGGGGAGTATTAAATAATAAGTCCCTGTGTATCCACATTGTTGATTACTAATGTGCATACCTTCCGCAGTGATCAATTGGTGTTCATTCACACGAATGGATCGAATCCATAAGTTCCCCTACGTTCACCCGGAGACAGGGTTCAGCTCAACACATTGACATATGTCCACATAGTATCGTAATTGGTTTGTTTTTTACTGCTGTAATTGCTTCAAAAATAGTAACTATCATTGAATTTAACCTTTCTTTACAATGTACTTGTGAAAACTACTAAGTTCAAATTGTCCACAAGTAGTCTAATTACACATAAAAACTCAAGGAAAAGAGTTTTTGTGCATTTAAAATCATGATCATTGATGATAAACCCTGTATCGGCCTATGAAGAATGAAAGTTTTAGATTTGCGTCCGCCGCCTCCCCGCCCGCATGCTCCAAAAACTAACTTGCCGCCGAAAATGTTCATTATTTTAATAAATTTCATTATTTGCATAAAAAATGGCTCATTCAATCACAAAAACAAGTTTGCAAATCCTTAACACTGTCAAAGGGTACACTTATAAAGAGTACATTGCAATCATAACTCTGAACATATTACATTAAGCATTTCTATCCCGGCCTTGTTGATGTGATTGATCCTGGAAACCTGTGAATCACTGATTTGCAGTCAACCAATGAAATACATAATAAAAGAAATAAGCCTCATGCAAAATGTCTGGATGCAATCTAAAACTCTCATTCTCATGGCCTAAAACAGCAGCACTGCCAAATTTCCCATGCCCAGCCAATGCTGATGGTTTGAGGGTTGTTGACAAAGGCCTATTCCATAACTTAGGGGTGAAATCAAATGGCCGTGGATGAGTGACCATCTCTCAATTCGACAGGGGCCTATCTTGTGTTAATAACATTTATTGTTATCATAATTCAATCTT